>PVIA01007511.1:0-82420 GCA_004024845.1 Tonatia bakeri
CCCCACTGACTATTTTGGGGAAGTCACCATTGTTCATGATGCACATTGCAGCCCACTCTCCTTGGCTGCCAGGTTATGTTGATGTACAAACGGTTCTCATTATATTAACAATGGCTGGACATTTCCCAGACAGATGTTGTGTCATTCTTTCGTATTTATTGGTGTTTCAGGATCCTTAGGATATATTCCCAGAAATGGAATTGCTAGGGTGAAAGGGAGTTCCATTTTTAATTCTTTGAGGATACTCCATATTGCTTTCCAACAGTGCACCAGGGTTCCCTTTTCTCCATGTCCTCACCAATATTTGTTGATTTATTGATGGTAGCCATTCTGAAGGTGTGAGGGGACATTTCATTGTGGTTTTAATCTGCTTTTCTTTGATGATTAGTGATGTTGAGCATTTTTTTCATATGTCTATATAACTATAGTATGAAGCAGTAAAAAAAAAGAAGAAATTCTTATATTTTGTGACAGCATGGATGGACTTATAGAATATCATACTAAGTGAATTAAGCCGGTCAATGAAAGACAAATACATGATTTCACTTGTATGTGGAATCTAATAAGTATAATAAATTGCCCTAGCTGGTGTGGCTCAGTGGATTGAGATTGAGTGCCAGCCTGAAAGTCAAGGGGTCACCAGTTTGATTCCCAGCTGGAGCACATGCCTGGGTTGTAGGCCAGGTCCTAAGTGGGGGGCATGTGAGAGGCAACCACATATTTATTGATGTTTCTATCCCTCTCTTCCCCTCTCTCTATAAATAAATTAATTAATTTAAAAAATAAGTACAACAAACTAACAAACAGAATAGAAACAGAATTATAGACACATGGAACAGACAGATGCCAGAGGGGAGGCAGGATTAAAGATCCTAAAGGGATTAACTAAAGAACATTTGTGCATAACCCACAGACATGACAACAATATGGAGATTGACTTAGAGAGGGGAGAGGGCAGGATTGAATGGAGATGAGGAAAGGGAGAAAAAGTGGGAACAATTATAATAGCATGAATAATAAAAAATAAAAAATAAAAAAGTCATTGACAATAAGTCTTGTAATTTTAAAGAAATGTCATGGAAAATATGCAATAAATTATTATGACTGATAGGCTTTAATTCTGATATTTTTTACAAAGACTTGAAATATAAAAATTGAAAGTAAAATGAAAATTTCTGGAGGATATATAAAACTATAAAAAATCGTCCCTGGCTGGTGTGGCTCAGTGGACTGAGTGCTGGCCTGAAAACCAAAAGGTCATCCACCCTTTCAATTCCCAGTCATGGCACATGCCTGGGTTGCAGGCCAGGTCCCCAGTATGGGGCCTGTGAGAGGCAACCACACACTGATATATCTCTCCTTCTCTTTCTCCTTCTCATCCCCAGTCTAAAGTAAGTAAGTAAGTAAATAAATAAATAAATAAATTCTTAAAAATTCTAATCAAGTAATAACAAATTATAAAAATTCTTATAGGAGATGATATAAAATGTGAATAGTATACATTTAAATTCTGATAAACAAATGAAAACATTCAGCTTAACTCATAATCAATAATTTTGACTGTGTATTTGTCAGTGATTAAAAAATAGCCAAATAAATGTGAAGTTGCAATAAAATGGCTACAATTAGAGCCTTTCAAATATATCTGGAGGAATGTATATTGTCACAAACTTTAAAGAGGAATTTATGTTGAGGAAATAATCCTAAATAGATGTCAAAATGTTGGTACAATAATATTCATTGCTAGGATTTTTATAATTAAGAGAATTCAGATCCTCTGTAAGTTAAGGAAAGTAAGAAAACCTAGAAATTTATACGATGGAATATTATATAATCATTTTATTAACTTCATAGACATATATGATATATAAAGCTATTCATAATATTTATACAAATAATTCATAACTATTTATTACAAGTAGTACATAGGTAAGATATCACTTTTTAAAAAAGATTTTATTTATTTTTAGATAGAGGAAAGGAGGGAGAATGAGAGGGAGAGAAATATCAATGTGATAGAGAAACATCAGTCAGCTGCCTCCCATATGTGCCCCAAGTAGGACTTAACCTGCAACCAGGCATGTGCCCTGACCAGGAATCAAACTGGCAAACTTTCACTTTGTGGAAGGATGCCCAACCAACTGAGCCACAAGGCCAGGGTGATAAGATATCACTTTAAAAAGTTTATATGTGCATTTTGAACTTACTAGAAGACTATTCAAGAATAGACAATGGCATTTATCTCTAGATGGTGGAATACTACGTGAATATTATCAACTTTATTTTGTACGTCATGATTGATTTTAGGAAGTGAAGAGTTAATGCAGAATGAAATACTGTTATGTTCCATGAATCATGAGTTTTGTGAAATAAACAATTTACTCATATTTCCCTTAAAATATATAATAAATTAAGTTACTCATATGAATATTGATTTAGTAATAATTAATTATTTTCACACTGAGAATATGACTTTGCCATTTCATTGATGTAAAATAAAATCACTTATTTGATTATGAATTTTGACTAAAGCATAGACTAACTCCAGACATTCACGTGGCCTTTCACAAACTGTAGAATGCATTGACTCACTTTTGGCACCAAAACTTGTAACGTGTTGACACAATGGTGATGATCTAATCATGGATATCATTTCACTACTCGTACTTGAAACTTCTGCAGACAAGTTTTCTCAAAATGGTAAGTTACTAACTAGTCATTATCATGTTTTCATATTTAGTTTAACTCAGTATAAAAAAAAAGGAAAAAAACTCCACAAAAGTTTACCAACTTGTGATTTTAAGTTCATTTCTTTCCTTATTATTGATTACATTTATATAAAGAGATACCTTTATTTTGTTTGTCCATACTTTTTATGGTAGTAAAACTAATGTGAGACAGTTATGAATCAAATACTAATTAATACAGAAAGGCAGACAGACAGACAGACAGAGAGACAGAAACACATCCACTCACCAATGAGTTCTTAAAACAGAATTACTTTCTTGGTCTCATAACCCCATTCGCAGACAATGACCCACTAGGTTTTTGTCTTTCAGTGGTTAGTTTCACACCAGCTCATTCTAGCCTTAAAGAACTGTAATATTTGCATATTGACCAACATGAATTTGAAACTAGCAATTTAATAGTCATGATTCATTGACCGGTTAATCATTTCACTAGAGTTATATGTATATAATTTTCAGTTTCATAATCTTCTCTAGGTCAAATTAAACTAACTTTTAAATCACATATGATTTTCCTCTCTTTAACCAATATCAGTAATTAAAGTGATAGTTATTTATTGAGGGTTTATGATGTGTCAGGTATGGTACTAGAGGCCTTAAATGAATTCAGTTAATGTTAATAACTAAAAAGACAGGTAAGGTAGGCTGGTTCCTCAGAGGCAGGACCTGAGAATATTGATGAGTATGTGTTTTGTTGAGGCAGTACTCTCTGAGTAACCTGTAAGGGCATGAGAAAAGCAAAAGAGGGAAAAGAAAAGACTTACACAAGAATGTAGATTCAGAGAGTTCTCTTTGAACCTCATCTCAGGGGGAACTCTAGAAGGTAAATTGCTCTAAAGACTCAGTTCTACTCTGGGTCAAAGATCAGAGCTTTTGTTCCTGTCCAGTAATTGCCTTTCACCCCAGGGGCAGGAGAGTTAAGGTAGGAGGAGGAAGAGAAAGGGAGGCCAGATACAATACCCAGGCATCTCAAGCTAGGTAGCCTCAATTTCATGAGGACATTCCTTAAGAGAATGTTCAAGTGTGTGCCATTTAGGAAAGTATACAAACACCCCAGCAATGGGAAATAAGTACACTGAAAATACAAAGAAATGTGCCCTGGGTGAGCTAGGCAGAGCATCATGGGTATCTGGTACATCAGTTCTATTATTTTCCTCATTTTAGGACTTAGGACAACAATGTTCAGAAAAATCAGATGATGTACCGAAAGGCAGGCAAATAGAAAAATTAGAATTTGGATACAAGTCTTTTTGTTCTGGCTCTAGAGCTAGGATTCTTACCTCCACATATAAAATTAACTAAGGTTTACAGTTTAGCAATTATTTGTAGAGATTTAAAAAAAGGCTGTTCTAATAATCACTTACGAATTCATATATCACTTAGGCATTAAATGAAATAAGAATTACTATAGATATTAGAAAGTGCTTAAGAAAGTTTTTTAATAACTTAGAGAGTTGTTTTTAAACAACTTTATTTTGAAACATGTATTTCTAGCATAATTGCTTTGCATTTCTTTCCATATAGAGTTTCTTTTATTTAATAGTTTATCTTCTCAGACTGTGGTTTACTTTTTATTTTATTATTTGAGTAAATTTTCAATGAGATCGAAATGAAACCATATATAGCCTCCAGCAGAAGTAATGCCTGCTTGAATGTGGTTAGTAGGGTAATAATATGGGTGTAATAATTTATAGTTTTAATTTGAACATTTCACCTAAAACTTCACATGGTGTGCTTGAATGTGATATTATGTTACAGAATTACATGCAGATGATTTTGTAACAAAAGATTTTGTAATTAAAAAGGGGTGTTATTTGCACCAGACCCTGTAGATTAGATTTTCCCCATATCAAAACCAAAACCAAGAGTTACAAAACTTGTTGAAAAAGAAATTCAAAATTAATATGTAATTAAAGATACTCACACGAAAGACTAAAAAGTTACATAGTAGGAAGTATATACAATGGAAAATAAATGTTTTAAGCTGAGTGATATGTGGTGCTGCCAACAGCAAATAGGATGTGACAAGCTGCAGACCCAGATACCACACTGACTACAATAATAAACATTCAAGAATATAGTATAATGAGCACATAATTATGAGTTTTAATAAGGATATGCTACAGCTAACGCTGCAAATACTTTTGGGGGTAATGGACTTACATAATTTAAAGATAGGCAGTAAACTGCAGACAGTAAAATTCAATTACATTGATTGTGAGATGCATTCAAACATGCTTCCATGAAGCATACGATTCCCAGCGTCATTTTGCTGATAATGTTCCTTGCACTTACAACTGGACACACTTATATTCTGATCCTGTAATTTATGAGCAGAAAATAAGGGAACTCAATGGTTAGTTTGGGATTAGAAAAAACTACTAGTTTATCATAGTGATATATTGTATCTTCTGAAAAGTGTGTGTCGACTCTGCACAATCACATTAATTTTACAATAAGGTGGTTGTTAACCAAGGTCCCAAATTCATTAGGAAATTTAAAGAGCACGTGTCAGTGGGAGAAGGGATGCTTATGGAGGGAAGCTGTAAGAAAACATGAATACAGACAATGCTAGTTAGCATTCATTTCATTCTGAGAATGATAAGGTATTTGGTGGGACTATTCATTTTTAAGGTAATTAGATGAATTCAACAGGGAGGGAAAAATTTCTTTAAGTATTTTAAAGGAGTAGACAACAATTTAGTGGAATCTTAATTTCATTACTTCAATGAATGTATCTATATTATGTTTCTTAGAGTCATTGCTTCCTACATGATAATTTTAAACTCCTATATAACGAAATGCTAGTATAGCATATCTTTTACAAGCAGAGTAATTGTGTTTAAGAGTACTTCTGCAAGAAAAATAAAATTGCCCACAATATATGCAAATTGCACGGGGACCGTTGCTGTGAATGGAACGTTCCTACCCTTAACTGGCAGATTATTAGATAGTAACAAGAGAATATATGGCATTACATTTAGCAAATTTACAGACCATAAAAGGAAAGCATACATTAAAGCTGTTTTTATCATAACATTGTAGGCTACTGAAAAGTAACACATTAAGTTGAACTACTTTATTTTGTCAGCAAACGCTATCCAAGTAAATGTAGATATTTATCTATTGTGTACCATTGTCAATGTGTTTTTGAACAATTCAGTCATTACTTAGAAAATGCAGCAAAATATTAATCTTACATTTTTCTTCATTATATCCCCCACCTCTACTTATTAAAAGGAGAAAGTCATATACAAATGTCTTTGTTGGAATCGTCTTAGCAGCAGTGACTTCAATTATAAAAAAAGGTAAGAAGCCAAAGATAAGTCTTTCATAATCTTGGAAAATATACTGAGCTTTTATCTTTACATATTATGATTATATTTTTACTCATATATTCTAGATACCTTCAAGTCAGGGATGAAGTCAAAAAGTAAACAAATAGACTAGGGCCTTGCGGCTCTTTGGGAATCCTTCTTGACTCATTTTTCATGTCTTGGATTTTTAAAAATATGCATTTTTTTCAAGTTTTAATAGATTTTATTTTCAGAGCAGTTTTAGACTTATAGAGACATTATGCAGAAAGCACAGGGAGTTTACATATACTCCGTGTACCTCACACCCTGACATACAGTATTCTTTATTAAGACAATAACATTGTGCACTAGTGCGGTGCATTTTTTGATCATTGATGAACTGATATTGATGCATTACTAATGAAAGTCCATCATTTACACTAGAATTCACATTTCTTTTGCACAGTTCTATTTATTTTGACAAATACATAATGTCATAAGAACACCATTGTATTACAATAGAGAATAATTACACTATCCCAACAATCTCCTATGCTTTATATATTTATTCCTCCTTTCTTCCATCTCTTCAAATATGTGGCAGGTGACCAGTAATGGTTTTGCTGTCCTATAATTTTCCCTTTTTCCTGATATATAGTTGAAATCATACAGTAGGTATATCTTTTCAGGTTGGCTTGCTTCCTACAGAACATGTGTCACTAGAGACATGGATGCCACTGGCTCCATGCTTAGCTCCAGAGCAGTGCTTCACAGGTGAAGGAAGGTGGCTATTAAAAAGCCCCCCATCTCTTCCCTAGTGAACTGACCCATTTCCAATAGACTGTGGAGAAAGTCAGGACTATGGGCACTTGTTAAAACACTGAGTTTGTGATAAAAAATAATTAGAAAGAGATTAGTAGATGCATTAGACATGTAGGCTAATTTGTAGGCAGGTATTTTGCATAAAAAAAAAGAAAATACATAAAGATTCCAGAAATTAAACCATTTGTCTGTAGTCAACTGACTTTCAACAATGTGCCTAGATCATTCAATGGAAAGAAATAGTGTTTCAATGATGGTTCTGGGACAACTGGACAGTCACACACAAAATAATAAAGTTTGACCCTTGTCTCACAGCATGTATAAAAATTAACTCAAAATGGATCAAAAACTTAATCTAAGAAGTAAAATGATAAAAACTGTTGAAAGAAAACATAAAATCAAGTTTCCATGATGTTGGATTTGGCAATGGATTTTTAGATGTGACACCAAAAGCAGAGGGGAACAAAAGAAGAAATATATACATTGGACTTTACCAAAATTAAAAACTCTTGTGTGACAAAGAATGCTATCATTAAAGTGCAATTATAACCCACAGAATGACAGAAAATATTTGCAAATCATGTCTGATAAGGGATTTGTAGCAAGAACTATTATAATTAAATTTTCCTTTTATAATATCCTTTTATAAGGATAATCAAAATGTGATATATACATACAATGGAATATTATCCAACCATAATAGGGAACAATGTACTAAAACACATCACAGCAGAAATGAATTTTGAATAAATTGTGCTGAGTAAAAAAAAAACCGGCAGAAGACAGTCACAGAAGCTCAGATACTATATGATTCCATTTACATAAAATTCCAGAATAGAAATTTATGTTTATAGGGACAGAAAGTAAATTATTGTGCTGGAGAGAGTGGGTGAGGTAGTGGAGTGACAGCTAACAGGTACAGGATTAGTTTTTGAAGTGATGAACATGTTCTGTCATTGACTGTGGTGCAGGTGTCAAATATATTTGAATACACACAGTCCAGTGATTTTAAACTTTAAATCAGTAAATTGTATACTATGTGGATTATATCTTGATACAGAAATTTAAAAAAATGAATAGATAAAGAAAAAATAACATAGCACATCTTTGCAATTTGAAAATGTATACTGACATAAGTTTAGTAGGAGCGGTAGAAAGAGACAGTGTAATTGTAGTTGTGTTAGTAAACTAGGATTACTTGGAGACAGTGAAACTCAAAACTGAATATTATCCGAATTCACCACAAAAACAGTGACCAAATATTTTAAGTGGAATGATCGTTGAGAATTACACTGTTTAGTAAAGGGAATATTTAGATTTTAAAAAGCTAGATTATGGTCGAAGCTTTCACTCATAAAACAAGGATGATCTTGTTTAAACTGCTTTTCGAAGCCACCACTCTTGCTCTGTAAAAGCTGACATGTTTTACACCATAAAACACTAAGAGATGTGAATGATATAATAAAAGTATAGGATAGAGTTGAAGTCTAATGATGAGAACATATTTCAGTAAATATTCAGCCTGTAAAATTACTAATTTCATTGGTCTTTCCTAAATTTCCCCACCAGGTTGCTTCATCTTTAAAATATTTGGTAACCATGACAATCATGGTCCACAGAACTGAATTTTACACAATCTCCTTTATTGTTTTTTCTTCTTAGAAGGAGAAGCTTGTACCTATGGTAGTTTCAACTCGGGACTTGCCTGAATTTCAAATAAAACATCTTTGAAGCTTAAACTTCACAATTGTTTTTCTCTCTATGTTGCCCCACCATTACTGATATGTGCTCTTTCTATACTCATAATTTCCTGGATATCACATTTTTATTACCTAGGATTAATTTCTTCATCCTGTTATTTTCAAAATTGTGAGTAATTGAACATATAAAAATAACAGTCAAAAGGGAATAAGAACAGGTTGACTATTCCAAGCACCTATGACTACATGGTAATTAATTAGAACATGTGCATATGATAGTGGAACCCCTTAATGATGCTATTATGAGAACAGGAAAATTGCCAAGCTAGGTTAACTCTAATGAAATGGTATTATATAATATTATACATAATTAAAACATTTGAATGAAAATAGTTATTTTGCTATTATAATTTAATTTTCCCCACAGGCTAAGAGTAGCCTATGGTGTACCGTAATCTATTTTATTTAGTATCTCCAGAAATGGTTTCATTTCCAAATTCCTATTCCATATTAAAATTTGAAATATATATTCGATGCCATCTTAAAATTAAATGTAAGGAAAATCATCTTGTCCAATAACTTCCACATATTTGAGGAAAAGTTAGCTAAAGGTCATGTGCCCTTTTCAGGGAGTGTATTATGTTTGTGAAATGAAGATGTTGAATAGGCCTGTTGTTATTAAGTGGCTTTTCAAGCTTTGTGATTAAGCCTCAGAAACCTTTGATTTGTGCCCTATATCTGAGAGATTTACCAAAATCAAACTAGTCTAACACTCCAAGTTAAGTCATTTTTAGTTCCTTTGAGTGACATGTAGACTTCACTGCATAAAAATTTGTATTTGCGTAAGTTGATGTTAAAACTGCTTCCAAATTTTCATACAACATATTTTTCAAAATGTTCTCTTTAAATTATAGTTTACATTCAATATCATTTTTGACTAGTTTTAGGGGTACTACAGCATAGTGGTTAAACAACGATATACTTTGCATAGTGATCCCCTTGGTATTTCAATATCTGCCTGGTTCCATACATGCAATATTATTGACTATATTCTCTATGCTGTATTTCATATCCCCATGATTATTTTGTAACAGCACATACATATTAGTTTTTATGACAACTACCTTAAATTTACTATTTGTAAATCTGCTCAAAATTATCCAATAAAGCAGAGCCTATAATTTCAAGTAATTTCACTCAATTATTTCTTTCCTATCAAAAATTTATTCTAAACTTTGGATAAAAAGTATTTGGATTCTGTCTAGTCACATTGTGTCTGAGACTGAAGTAGCACCAGCATTAAGGAAAAAAAAAGAACTTTAAATGATCAGATATCCTTTATAAGCAATTTTTAGACATGGGAGAATTTATTTAGCCTATACCATTAAATAATGTATTGAAAAATGTCTCCTCTATTGCTTTCACTCTCAGAAAATAAGGACTGGTCATTATTATCCCTTGTTTTTGTTGGTCTGCCATTTCTTACACATGCTCTCAGATGATTGAATTAAACACACATACATTGATACTCTGCCCTTAGCAGAAATCTAGAAGCAAAACAGGTCACTCATTTATTGATAAATAAGAACTTAACATTAATGCACACTACAAAAATTTGAAAAGTTTGTCAAAATTCACTAAATCAATTTATCCTTAGAAGATTCCTGTGAGTTTCTTTTTCTTTTATTGTTGTTCAAGTACAGTTGTCTCCATTCCCCCACCTCACCAACTTACACCATACACAAAAACAAACTTAAGGTGGATAAGAGACTTAAATATTAAATCACAACACCATAAAAGTCCTAGAGGAGAACATAGGCAGGAAAATCTCAGATATTCCATGCGGAATATTTTTACTCATATGTCCCCTAGAGCAAGGGACATACAGGAACAAATAAGTGGGACTTCATCAAAATTAAAAGCTTCTGCATGGTTGAAGGAAACATCAGCAAAATGAAAATGGAACCAACTGTGTGGGAAAATATATTTGCAAATGGTACCTCAGACAAGGACTTGATCTCCAAAATATATAAAGAACTCATACAACTCCACTCCAGGAAGACAAACCTCCCAATTAAAAAATGAGTAAAGGACCTGAATATTCCTGTGAGTTTCTTATGAGTTTATGGCATTAATCAAGTGACAGAGAGAGGAATTCACATTTTATATAACCTTGTATGCCATGAGGGCAGGTTGGATTTTAAAAACAATGAGAATTATTGTCTAGTTTGAAGTAGAAGAATGACATGGTATGGTATAGACTTAAATAATAGTATGACAGAGGGAAAAGATCGATGCCAAAATAATTACAAGTGTGGCCGTTGTGATGGTCTAAGTGAGTGGTAGCAGTGGCTTGAAGAGAGCATTGGAAATGCACAGAGGTAGAACAATTTTGATTTAGAGGCAGAAACAGCAAGACTTGATGATGAATTAATATGAAAGGGAAGAGAAAGAATATATTTTAGTGCTGAGACATAAAAAACTGGGAAAATCATACCTTATAGAGTCAGGGAGAATGAAAGAATCAAATTTATAGGGAAAAATCAAGAGCTCTGTTTCGGACACACTATTTTTCAAATGATTTAATCTATGCTGTCCGGTACAGTACACTCACTAACTACATGTAGCTATTCAGTATTCAAAATGCACATAGTCAAAATTAAGATGACAGTAGTAAAAAACATACACTGAATGATGAAATCATCATATACCAGTTTTAAAAAATATAGAATATCCAATAACAATTTTATATTGATTATAATTTAAAATAATATTTTGAATTTTACTGATAAAATATTAAAATGAACCACTGAATGAACCACTCTGTGGTTCATATTATATTTCTATTAGAAAGTACTGGAATAGATCAGCTGTCAGCAAGCTTGACCTCTTTTTATATGATCTGTGAGCTAAATATAATGGAAGTTTAAAAAATAATTATTGTTTTTATTTTATTAAACTTACTAATAACTTCCTTGAATCTTCTCATGTGCCTGTATACACCTATCTGGACTAAGTGAAGAGATCCACTCCTATTAACCCTGTAACATCTATTTATTATAGAAACATTTTTCCAAATTACAAAACACCTGTTAACATTTTATAATCCATTGTGCTTCAGGAATAAGAAATGCATTACCAAGCAAAAACATGCTTAGATCGCTTGCATATTATCAAAGAATGGAGAATAGGGAGGCAAGAATCATGTAGCTATCTTCTTCAGTGAATATATCATAGAATCATATGGAAGTGTAACATAGTTTTCCCACCTGTCAGCCATAGTTGTAGAACAGCTTTGCAGCAAAATGTGTTAAATATTTTACAACAAAATGTGTTAAAGAGTTAATATTTTTATGTGAAATCCAAAGCATAGGGATATTTTTTCTTTTGTTTTTAAGATTTATTTATTTTTAGAGAGAGAGGAATGAAGGGAGAAAGAAAGCGAGAGAGAAGCATCAATGTGTGGTTGCCTTTCACATGTTCCCTACTCGGGGCCTGGCCCACAACCCAGGCATGTGCCCTGACTGGGAATCGAACTGGCAACCCTTTGGTTGGCAGCCATGCTCAATCCCCTGAACTACACCAGCCAGGGTGGGATATTTTTTCATTCAAAAACGTTAACAAGGTAAAAGTTCCCATTAATATGCTTTCAAAAATAATTATGTTGCTAAGATATTATATTGTTTTATTTAAATTAAATTATTTTTCTAATTTCCCTTTAGCTATGAAATATTTAGTAATAGAAGTTTAATGTACAGGTAAAAACTGTACATGGTATATTATCATGCACTTACAAAAACTACTTGAAGTATGGGGTATATGTGCATGTGCACATACATGATATTAAGGGAATAAATAGAAGCAGTTGGCAGTCTTGAGAAATGAAGTATTTATGCTTTCCCCCAAGTTAACCTGTGTGCGTAGGGACTGTCAAAATTGTATGGTGATGATGTTTAAGCAATAAAAGACACATCTAATTTTTTTGGCTTCCTATTTTGCAGGGAGGATATAGGGGGTATTATCCAGAAATAAAGCAAGATTAGCTTGAATAAAATTTAAAGGCAATTGAGTTGGGAGACTTCATTTTTAGCCCTGCTTCAGTTACAACAATCCCAAGAGACACTGGTAAATCACTTAACTTTTTTCTTTCTTACTTTTCTCTCTTACAAAATAAGTTATTGCTATGGGTGATAACTAAGCTTCTTTCTCACTCCATTCCAGTTTGGAAACAACACATTTTGTTGTAAAATAATTCTGCAACTATAGCTGACATGTGGGAAAACTGAAAAACAATTCCATACTAAATTATTATAATTCTAAAATATATTCTCAAATGAAAATAGCTATTGATCTTTGCCATAATATTCTCTATCATCTGATAATATGCAAGCATATAAGTATGTTTCTTTTCTTGGTAAGGCTTTCATTATTTCTGAAGCACAAAATTTAATGGTTCTCTATAGAAAACTAAATTACTGGCCATTCTCTCCACATTCATTTTTTTTCTATTTTATCACTTTGAGCAAAGATGTAGAACACAGAACTGACCATGCCTCATATGCAGACTCTGCCCCCAAGTTTAATGCATCCTTTTAGCTATAGTAGTTTTTAAACTTCCTAAAAGTAGAACAAATACATAATTTACAGCCAAAGAAGAACCATTTATATAAGTCTTCAACAACAATTATATTCTAATTTCTTGAGTTTCCCACTGACTTTAAGAGAGGACAAAATTATTCACTTATGTGTGTTTATCAAAACATATATTCATGCCATAGGTCTGAAAATCTGGAAAATTCAAGGAGTTGTAAACACAGATGTTTAAATGCTTGGAAACAATTCTCAAGGAATCAGCACTGTCTTATAAATACAGAGCTATAAGTAGAAACAAACGAATGAGAGGAGATTCCATCATTACTTTTAAACCATGAACAGATTTTTTTTTAATGTTGTTGTGGCTTTATTCAAAACACAGTTGCACAAAAGTATTAACGTCAAAGATTTTTAAGGAGAGTTTTGAGGAATTGAACACACTATACACATACCACCATACAAAGAACAAATACTACAAAATATAAAACCTGCCCTTAGTTGTTTACATGAAAACATTGCCCACGAAACTAAGTCTTAAGTTGTTTGGAGGCTCTTACATGTTGTATTCAAACCAAAGAATTCTGATTTTGTTTGATCAATAAGATGATTGATAAGAAAGTCAATATAGATATTTAATTTTATTGGTTTGGCCAAAAAGTCCGTATGAATTTTTCCATAAAATATGACATTTTTCCAGTAACTTTATTGATTTGGATTTTGAGTATGTTGACCATCTCCCATGTGGTATAATGTTGATTGCTCTCAATTAATGCCTTGATTTGACCACTGTTAACTTCCACTGTGCTCCCCAACCATGCAGCATCGTCCAGGCAGCAATCTCCAGCACGAAACATGGCAGACCAGTTTTGACATGTTCAATCAGTCACAGCACCTTCTCCTTACTCTGCACAAATCCATTTTTTGCGTTTCAGTTGTGTTTTTACCTTTCTTGAAATAACAAAGCATAACAAGCCAAAAATGTTGCTTATTTTCTTCCATCTTCAATATTAAAATGGCTATACAAAAGTTCACCATTTTTGATAATTTTTTTAAAAATGCATGCTGATATGACAACTGTCACAACATGATCTAACAAAATTGTTTTGAATGAAGTTAAAGGCAACTAAGCACTACTAGAACTATCTTATGGGGAAAAAATGAGCTTTTTGGCCAATCCAAAAGTATAATCCAATAGTATAAATACTATTTTAAAATCTGGCATGGTAGCATCTTATGTAATGAGAAGTTGTAATGACTAAAACAGGCATTTCAGTTGTTAAAAGGAGTAAAATATTAGCTACTTGGATATTTGAATCCCCCCATTAGACTTACCACAAGAGTTTTATTTCAGTCAATTGTGCAACTTTTTTAGTTTACCCACAAACTAAAACTTCCTAATTTTTACTTTATAACCCCAGGTCAAACACATTTAAACTAAAAAAAAGCAGTACTATACTCAGTAATTTAAATATGTTCCAGTCTGGAAGTGTAACTTCAATTAATTTGCTGACAATAACTTAAAAAAAATCTTACAAATCCTTGAAACAAAGGGGGAAATATAGAGAGCCAAGATTAAAAAAGCGACTTCCTTGAACATGGGCCCTCACAACAAAAATGGGGATGTACTTGTCTACTCATGTTATGATTAGTAGCCATACAAGAAAACACACACTCACACTTTTCCCAAATATTTTTCTACTTTTAATGGACATCCACTTGAAAACTTATCTTACTTTTCTTTAACCCCATATCTTACTTTTAATATAGATTTAGTTGCAAATAAATTCCCACTGCCTAATTATTCCAATCAAATGCTGTATCTGGTAATGTGTTAAAGTATAGGAAGAATGATTAAAATTCTATTCAGAAAAATTAGAAATACTTGCATAGTGGAAGCTAACTCATCTGGGAAGCTAATTAAAAATTTTGGCTTAAATGTGTCATTAATTGTCAATAGGCAATTATTGTGACTTTTGAGGAGCACTGTTGGTACTTCCAAAAGCCCCTCTGTGTCTTTTTTTTTCTTTATCCTGCTACACAGTCTGTAAGTCCAGTAAGCAGTATGTTGCAAAACTGCATTGATAATAATATTTGTATCTGAGAAAATACTCAATTTCACTCCACTTGTTTAAGACTGAGACATGTCTGAAAAGATAGTTGAGGTGTAAGATCAAAGGTTGTCCTGAGTATTCACGTTTCCCAACATTTTTTGTTTTGAGAAGGGGGAGGAGAATGAAACAAGAAAGGAAGGTGATCACAAAGGAATTGTCAAAAGGAAAATTAAAAAATACACACTTAAAAGCAAAACAAAATAAACAACCATTAGCATGTCATCATCTTCATTTAGCTTGAAGAACAAAGGGCTTATTTGCATGTCTCTGAACTTACCATAAGCAATTTTTCCTTCAAAAATAAAATTTTTATTTTTTCAGATTTTATTTATTCATTTTAGACAGAGGGGAAGGGAGGGAGGAAGAGGGAGGGAGATATCAATGTGTAGTTGCCTCTTGCACATCCCCTACTGGACACCTGACCTGGCCTGCAAGGGTTCCATGTGTCCTGACTGGGAATAAAACCCTCGAGTCTTTGATTTGCAGGTCAGGGCTTAATCCACTGAGTCACAACTGCCAGGGCATCAAAAATAAAATTTTATTAGTTCCTTAGCTTAAAAGTTTCCAGAAACTTTCCCCAAAGCCATGAACTATATTGTTGACTAGAACCTTAAGTATTCTGCTCTTCTTTTCAAGTTACTCATGTGACAAATAAGCACCCAAAACCCTTAGGAAAAATTAAAAAACTCATTTCCTTCAAACTAAAAATCTCTGGGTTATCTCTAAAAAATAACCAGTTTTTTCAAGAGACTATTTCTATTTCATAATCCAGCTGATTGTGATTTCAGTTAATTCATAAGCCACCTTAAAACCTTATGAAAGAAATGTACCATACTAAGCCTGTATAAAAGCCATCACGTTTTAATTATGGGCTAAAAATAACTAATACTGTGAATTTGTATTAGAAAAATTAAAATTCCATGTAAACTGCTAGGGACTTTCATAATGAAGTCAATGAAAATTTTTTTCTACATACAATATGATCATTAACAGACTAGTAGTTCCTATTTGGAATGATAAGGCAAAACTAGTAAAGTCACACTTTTCCTATTAAAAAAGTTACACATTATCTTCTGTAGGGATTGCTATTACCCATAAAGAAACAAAGGAAGATGTGATCATTCTATTGCACAGCCAGAAATTTAGGGAATCTGGTCTTAAGATGATCTAGTCATCTTCTCCATCATCTTCAGCATCTAATTTCCGCTTTTGCCCTTGAAGACTTCTCCTCCTCCTCCTCCTTCTTCTTATCCTTCTTCTTTCCTTTCTCCAGCATGGTCTTCATCCTGAATTTCCTCTCTCATTAAGTATAAGAGGCCCACTTCCTCTTCTCCCTCTCCCGATTCTGAGCCTGATTCATCTTCACCCTCATCATCGTCCTCTTCTTCCTCCTCCTCTTCCTTATATCCTTCAGATGGTCCAGCTTCATATTCCTCTTCATTGCCTTCATCTCCATCCTTATCATCTTCCACCCACAAGTCTGGTGTTTCATTATCTTCCTGATCACATCCATCTAAGCATGTGATCTGCTGCAGCAATTCAAAAACACTGTCTGTAGGGTGGTGATCTCATAGTTACACAAGTCAAGACTTTTCACTTTTTTAAGCTTGTGCAGAACTTCTAGTGAACTGACATCTTTGATTTTGTTTGTACTCAGATTGAATTGGGTAAAACTAGTACATTTCTTGGCTAGGATTTACAAATCTCTAGAAATTGTATTGTTACTAAGTTCCTACTTTTGAAGTTTATTTAAGTTGGAAAGCTGGGCCAGTGAACTTAGTTCCACATTAGCCACACTCAGAAACTCTTGTTTTTTAAATTGTTATTCAGGCCCTCAATTTCCCCTTTGACACACAATGGCAATTGTCAAGGACTAATTGTGTCACCTCCTTCCAGGCTCTGTTCCTTAACTCCAGGTTAAGCCTCTTGCTCATCTCCACGTCCTCCTCCTGTTCTTCTGCTACTACTCTCCTTGGTTACCCTGATCTGTCTTTCCCACTACCCTCAACCCTCAAAGTATAAAAGATTCAGAAATCAATGAAAAGAAACACAAATATAAACCCACCACCACCACTAGATAGGCGAGAGGGAGAAAGAAGAAATTAGCAAACAGAGTCCAAGGATCTGGGACTCTAACTCCGCTGCCAGCACCTCTTTGTCCTCATACTGGCACACACTCACACGCACACACAAACACAACTAAAGTGGCTTTCTCTTCAAAGGCTGTTGAGAGACTCATGAGCAGATTTTTTTTTTAAATGCTGGGTTTGGGGGATTTAGCATGTTTTCTGAAAATAGAGAAGGGAAATTCCATCTTCCTTATACCACTGGGCTCTGGAGCACACTTCCAAATCACACTGCCTCCTACCAAGGCTCGTCCTCTCAGTGTTACCTTCCTTCATGCCTCTCATAAGCCCTGTGTCAAATTAAACTTTAGGAATGATCACTTTCAACCTTTTACTGCCCTAGTCACAAAAACTCCTTTGGTTACACACATCTTGGTAACCAAGGTCTTCTGTGATCAGATCTCCACCTTCTTTTCTATACCAATATATGGAGAATGAAATTTTACGTTGTTTCTTCCACCCCCCTCCCCACACACACACTCAATCAATTCTTTAAAGACATCAGGAAAGACATAGAAGGCTGCTGTGAGGGCAGGGCAGACTTCAGATTAGACCATGAAACAAAATTTAGGATTGAAAGAAAAACCCAAATCTGACAGGGCATGCAACCAAGCCTTAAAAATAAAATGACAAATCTCAAGGTTGAGGATCAGCCCTAGTAAAGGTTGAAGAAGAGACGTGAGGAAATGAAGAGTCAACAGAGGCTCCCTGGGCCATCAGAGCACTGCGGGTGCATTTTAAAGTCTTCTCAGGTAAAATGTATGTATGTGGACTTTTTTTAGGTATCAAAAAATGTAAGTCTTACATTGTGATGCATGAAGAAAGAGACAGAAGAAGAGAAGGAAGGGAAGGAAGAAGGCAGGAAGAGAGGTGGGGAGAGAGAGAGAGAGAGAAACACCAAAAACAGAAGATAAAAAGACTCTAGAGGTGCTTATGTTCTTTCAAATTAGTGTTTTGGGTTATTTGGAACATATTCCCAGAAGTGGAATCACTAGGTCAAAAAGAAGATCCCCTTTTTAATTTTTTGAGGTATCTTCTTACTGCTTTCCACAGTGGCTGCACCAAATACCATAAGATGTCACTCATATGTGGAATCTAATGAACAAACTAAACTAACAACCAAAATAGAGACAGGCCCACAGGTAGAGACCAGGATGACAGCAAAGAGGGGAGGGGAGGGGTGGAGGGACTGAGCAAAAAGGAAAAAAGAATCATGGACATGGACAATAATGTGGTGATTGTGGGGGGCAGGGTATAAGGGGACTAAATGGTAATGGAAAAATACATAAAAATTTAAAAAGACTAGAATTTCTGTCCCCCTCTTACCCAGAAAGTATTTCTGTCTCAGAGGTGGCTATAAATGCAAATTTCAGACTTAGGCATTTAAACACACTTTTTAAATGCTCAGTTCTTCAGAATTGTAAGAACATTACAGCTAGATGAAAGATAATTTTTTATCATCTTCTTATATGTCAAATTCCTTTGAGCTATTTACAGCATTCAAAAAGAATATTGACAGATCAGCAAAAATGAAAGGACATTTTCATCACCTTGAGAAATGGTGATCAAAGGAATTGTGCCAACCAATTCAAATATGATCAATGCCTCTGTTTCCTTTCTTTTCTGTCATAAACTGTGACTAAAAAGAATTAAGTTATTATTTTCAAAGCCAGCCTCATCTTGATAATGTCATATAAAAAAGCAATTTGGATCACATGAGTTTAAATCCACCATGTGGTGAATTACACTGATACAATTTTATGAAGGCAATGTTAATCATATTTGAAATTCATGGCAGTCTGTCTAGTCGTTGGTACAGTTTAGAACAAAGCAATCGGCATCGGTTAGGCTTAAAATGCTTTCACTTTTGTAGAAAGACACATAGAAACAAAATTCAAATGAGATACCACCTTAAGAATAAATATCCTTAGTTAAAGCCACTTATAATAAAGTATATGTTCTTCCCTAACATACCCATTTCCTCACCTCAGGAAAAGGTCAGTGTTTCCAGCTGTCTTGGAAATTTGTGTATATAAAACAGGGAGTACATTTTCTCTGTCTGCTGCCCAGCACATATAAATTTAGCATTTTGATTTATGGATTGTGGATAGCTTAGGAAGACATATAGGTTTGGCACATGCTCGAGTGTCAAAAAATTAGGAGCCTGGACACATCTTGAACTTTTAAAATTCCAGAGCCATTGATTAAAAACTGCCAAAACCTCACTGAGGAGATACAAAGCCAAATGAGATGCCCAAGGGTCTTGGAGTGAAATCTGCGTGCATGCCTGCTTCTTTCATCTCGTCTGAGGGGCATCTATTCTGCTCTTCTCTTCTGTTGTCTGTACCAACTACCCAGTCCTTTTTGGACCGTCTGGGAGCCACAACCCCAACAGTTATCAGCATTTTTTTTAGTGCCAGAGCTGAATGTCCAAGTGAGTTGCCCCCTTTCTTGAGTCTATTCTGAGATAACTAGGTTAGTCCCCTAACATATCAGCTGGCACACCTGAAATAAACTATGTCTCACCTGTAATCCATTTGCCTACTCTAGAGGACACAGCAGAGGAGCTAGAAGGTAGGAAGACCTTTGCAGGAGTCCATGTGAGAGATGAGAGCTGTGGCCACAGGATGGATGGGTGGATGTCAAGGAAGGAATCTGATTTCTCTTCTCCTGGCTTTAACCATGTTTTAACTGAGAAAGAAAGCAAGGAGTATCATCAGAGAATGAAGCTGGAAGGGAAGACTTTGGGCTTGAACGGTCGAGAAAAAGGGTGAGACACAGTAGTCAGCTAAAGAGAAAAAGAACATAAAATTGTGAGTGGCCTAGAGACTTACAATGTAGCTGCCTGGAGGCATTAAGGTGGATTCACAATTCATGAGTGTAAGCTTCAATTAGGCTTAATCATTGTGTTTGCAAGTTTTCCCCCAATTATTTCAGTAGCAGAGGATTAAATTCTTTATAGTCAGAAAAACAGTGTTTGTGAGTGTGGGTAGGTTTTTTTCTAAGAAGGAGGATGGGTAAAGTGAAATATGGAGACAACTTAAAAAAATATTTCCACCTTTTCATCATAGTGCCACAGTGTTCCTCTAGCATTAATAATTCACTTCCTTTGTCTAAGTCATACATTTTATAGCTATGTATTTTTTAGTTAGTTAATTTATATGCTTTATAATTAAAGTAAGCTATTATATGTTACTTGGAAGGCATCCACACTAAAATAAACTATATTTTTAAAGAAAGTAAAAAATTCAAAAAGCATGAAAGTTGGTCTATAAACATCCAAAACTGTATCAACAGTATTGCACGGTTACGGTCTTATCGATGAGATTTGGTTAAAAAATATCATAAACGTGATTAAAAGAAAAAAAAAGAATTGGTTAGAGGACCGTAAAACTCTATTTGCCTCTGTACACACATTCTCTAGTAGAAACATTGTTAGAGTGATAAACTCGTCCTTAAGTCGACTACACATATTTTACCCTCTAAAGCCGACCAGCACTTTGAGCTCCAAGGAAGGGAGAAACTGCAGTTTCCTGGATGCAAAGCAGCAGCAGGACGAATGGGCAGCCCTGCTGCAGAAATGCCCAGGAGAGAGCTCCAGAAGCAAAGGCAAAGATATAAAGACAAATTACCCAAGTAAAGTCTTAACAAAGGAGAGTCCATCTCAGCTTAAAGATAGTATAACAAAGATACTGAATGTTCTACAAGTCCAACTCTGTTTCTGAAAGGAATAAAACAGTATATTACAGAATAACACACTCTGTAGAGAATTTAAATGAAGAAATAGTAGCTCTTTCTCATCGATGCAATTGTTTCTATTATTGCTGATAAATCTATAATCACATTTTATATATCAATACGTAAAAAATTTGGTTCAATATAAAACAGCTACTAGTATTTTTGTGCAAACTTAGATAAACATTTCTTTACTGTAATATCTATTTTAAAAATACCCATACTGTAAATTTTGCTCCTATTAAAAATAATGCCTATATTATACGATGTTATTCCAGAGGGTCTATTCCATCCAATAAGAAAAAACATAGCATAACTAATAAAATTGATAGGTCAAAGAAGCTACAAGGATACTTAGATTATATATAATCAGAAAGTCATAACTACTCAGAAATTTTAAATATATATAACATATCATTAAACTTTATATAATATAATATTATATTATAATAATATAACATAATATTATATATTATCATAATATATGTAATAATATAACAATATATAATATATATATAATATTATATTATATATATCATATCTATCTATCTATCTATATCTATATATATCAGAAAGTCATAATGTTACAGAACAGACCCAGGGGCGTGTATGATACACTATTACTGAGAGGACACCCCCTTTGTCCTCCAGGGGTTCCCCCCATACTAGGTCCTCTTTGCTCATCGCAAGAGGAAAGATGTCTCTCAGTGCCAGAAATTGGTGAAAAGGAAAGGAATTATTTATTTAAAAGTTATAGAGACTTAGAGTAATGACTTAATGTCTTCATTAAAATATTAAACTCCTTTAGAATACCCACAGACGCACACAGTCCTTCCTTCTCCCTCTGCCCAGTCCGGGCTACTGTATCCTGGGAAAAGAAGTAGAAGTCCGTAATTCAGGCTCCAGCACCATTAGCTGTGTTGCCAGCTTAGACTTGTGGGGGTGAGGACATCATATATAATATCCTGGACACCCTGAGTTCTGGACCCCAAATCTCTATTTGGTGTCCCTGCTCTTGGCTGCACCCTGTTACAATAATACGTCAAATTTTTAATGAAGCAAATGCTGTTTATTTTTGTTCTTTTTTGTTGATTTTCTTGTGACACTTCTATTTTGGGTCTGTAGTAATGTGGACTAGATTTTTTCTATTAAGCCAAACTTCTACTCCATGTGTGTGATTCTGCCTGGGCTTACATAATTGATATTCTAAAATGCTGGTTCATTCTCTTTACTAGTACTTTATATGTTTGCATATTAATTTATAAGAAGGATTGTTCTTCACTACCTCTTATTACACTTATCTTTTTATAAGTATAATTATGATTTAGAATATGTATGAGGTTGCACTCTATAACTTTTGGATAGTTTGTGCATTTTTGCCTAGTTTAATTAAATTTGATATAAACTAACTTTAAAAAATCACCATAGCTGCATGAACAACGAATAACGACGATGAACATTTTGCTGTATAGACAGTCCCATGCCTCATCATTCTCTGTTTGTACAATATCCTTTGTCATGTTGCTTGTCTTTCTTTCTTCCCATTCCCTCTCCCCCTGCTGGCCTGTGAAAGACTTTTATAGAGTTGATCTCACTTTGCACCCAGATGGTCTATCAATTACCCCAGACTTTTCCTCTGGAAATTGAAATGGAAATTTTAAACTATTTGTTCTAAGTCTCTTGATACTGATCATTTCTACAACTTGATTTCTATTGTACTTTAAAACGCCACCTTTTAATGTCCGTGTTTTCTTGAACAAGGTAAAATAAATCTGGGTCAAGCACTGACAAAAGAGGTATATGGCTTAAACTTCAACTTGTTTCTGTCCATATGAGTGACACACTTGCTATAGTCACAAGACATTTCCTATTATGGGAGCAAAGTAATTTGTGAAAATCAGTTATCTGATTTCGCAGAATGATAAAATGACCAAATCATTGCTTTGTTAACAACTTGATTCAATCACCTGTTATGCAATTCATGAAATTTTGTATTCAGGAAAATGAAATATTTTAAATAGATTTCTTTCATGTTATAATCCACATAGTACCACCTTTCACTTCTACTAAGCCAAATAATTTCTTTCACAAGAGGGCAAGAGAGAGGCTTTGGCAGAATACGGGGTTTATGGGGGTTGGAGGGTAGGGCTGGGGGGAAGTTTTACACTCTTGCTATACCAATGCATGCATATACAAACATGCTTATATTCCACAGCTACAGAGGGATGGGGTTGTGTCTGTGGCTCTAAGAAGGGCTCTCTAGCCTTTAAGAAGAGACCATCTTACTTTTATTTCTTTCTTTAGCATAAGTAAAACTATATTTCCACACACTCAAGTCTTTCGCACTAGAGAACTTTACTAGGCTTAACGTTCAAATTTACCTGGTTACATATCCCATTGTCTACCATTGTCTCTTCGGGATGTATTTTCCTCAGCTAGCTGAAGGAGAAGGGTATCTGGATGTTTATATAAGAACATGTCAGGATATCTTGGTCTGAGCTTTACTATTACTTCTATATAAATCTCCTTTTCCACGTGGTTTGAATTTCCAAACATTTTGATGCTCACTCAGGCAAAGATATGTGTACAAAAATAATTAGTAAGCACTGCTCATAATGCAAAAATGGAGCAGGAACTTTTGTCAAATAACCAATTTAGTCCAATTTGTTAAATGCAAGTATTGCAAAAAAAAAAATGTTGTGTGTCTATTAAAACTGATCTTTATTTTTTGACTTGTATTTTAGGTGTTAGTTACTCAGGAGAATGAAGATATGGGAAACTACTTTTTCACATTTATTTTCTTTTTAGTATATATGCATGACTGATGTAATGAGCATATCTTTATTCCTAAGGCCTTTTTATTAAGGTTGTTATGAACATAGAAATAAAGAATGCTATGTATTGCCCCATTTTTCCCCATCTTTCATCCTCAAGAGCATAAGTAAAATTACCTTAACTTTTGATATTGATTACAAATAATGCATGCAACCACATATTGCATATTGATTACATAAATTAAAATCATGATATTTTATATATATTGCATTGAATAAATAGGTTTTTAATATTCTCTTTCTTTTAGTTTTGAATGTAGCCACTAGGAACTTGTATATATGCCTATTATTTGTGGCTCATGTTTTATTTTTACTGTATATCATATTCCAGATATGTCGATGAGAGAGTAGATAGATGCAGGTTTAGGTGTGGATATTCACATTATTTATACAATATGTATTTATTTATATTTGCAAGGAACAAGAAACTCTGCAAAACACATTCTTCTCAAACAATGAGTATTTCCAAGGGACAGAATTATTTATGACAGTCTTAACAAGTCTCATGGAGCCTGTGGAGATCTCTACGTGGCTTGCTTTATTTTGTCATTTTCTTCGACAGCCTTCTTAGAGACATGCACCATAGCCACCGCTCTTTATACAACAACGGTCATTTTCTTCATTTCCCCATGGTATTTTAACACACTTTGGCCTGGACTTCATTAAAACTAACTATATTTTCCTTATTCTGAACTTGAATTCACTTGTGAAGTTTCTTACATTCCCCAGATGGTCTGACTTCCATTCTAGGCCTTGCTGCATAACACAAAATTTAATCTCTCACACCAGCTCTGATGTACTCTTTTGCAGGTTCCTAAAATGTGAGGCAAACTTTTCTTGAATCTGCAAGAGGCTCTGAATCTTAACTCATGAGCAAGAGTTAAATTTTAGAATATGTAAAACTGTATTTTCAAAGAAAACATATTTTTACAAAAGAATATACACAACTATTTTGTAGACAAAATTCCTCTGAATCTGGTTGAAACATTTTCTTCCACAATAATTAAAATTATGTAATAAATGTGAAATATGTTTTCTGTATAATAAGTAGGCTCTCTGTCATAAAAACACTTTACTTATTACCTTATAAATATTCTCTCTGTATCACAGAAACCTTGGTTTAAGGAAGACAACTTCTCTTAGCAATATTAAGATATTGACTTTGGAATCAGTCAGGGAATGAAAATGAAGTTATGCATATTTAATCTACTCAGTGAGGATTTAGACTGCCTTTGAGAATAAGAGAGAAAATTAGTTGTTCCCCAACCAAACCTCACAAGGTTATTTATGAGGACAAGATTATATCAAAACATATGGGAAAGCATCTATAGAGTATAACAGAATAGAAAATGTAGGACATTTCATGATTGTTTTCATAATTGATCATGATATTATTTAAACTTTATTAGAAATATTCGTTTGAGCTTTGTGACTTCAACACTTTCTTTAAACCCTAAGGGCCAATTCCTTTTTTTACTTCAAATATTTCTTTTTCACTTCAGTAATATAATGTGGATATTCTTATATCTTTTTAACCTTTCAAGAATTTTACTTTACGAAGGACAGTGCTTTTTTTTAGCCTTTACCACATTTTCTAAACAGTCTATACCAAGAAGACTCTAACAAGTTATTCCTGCCAGCAAAGTAAATAGTGTGTAGCACTGGCCGGTGTGGCTCAGTTGGTTGGGCATCATCTCACAAAGCAAAAGGTTGCTTATTTGATTCCTATCAGGGCATATGTCTGGGTTGTGGGTTCAGTCCCTGGTTGGGGTGCATGCAAGAGGCAACTGATCAATGTTTCTTTCTGATATCAATGTTTCTCTCCCTCTCTTTCTCCCACCCTTCCGGTCTCTCTAAAATAATAAATAAAAATATTTAAAAATTCATACAATACAGTTTCTGTCAGAGGTATAGAGGAACAGAACACAAGAAAGAAAAAAAAGATATTTTTATTTTTTCCTTATTGTCCAGTATATATAACCTTTAAAATATTATACACTCATTAAATTATTTATTTTATTTATACTCCAAAACTTTATAACAAGTTCTATTTTCAAACTAAGCTGTACTTACATTGAAAGAAAGAAGAAAAAGATAGAGGAGGAAAGACGAAGGTAGAGGGATCACAAAGGAGAAAGAAAGAAAAAAAATTGAGGAAAGAAGGGAGGGAAGGAAGAAAGAAGGAAGGAAGAGTGGAAGGAAGGAAAGAAGGAAGGAGGGAAGGGAGAGAGGAAGGAAGTGAGAGATATAGAAGAGGGAAGTAAAGGGGAAAAGAAAGAAGTTAGAAAGCAAGGAAGGGAGGGAGGGAAGGGCCCTGGATTGAGTCAGTACCCAGTAAGGACCAAACTTTTAACTATACTTTTAGCTATAAAATTGACTAGTATGGTATTTTAAGAGTTTCTGGTTTTTAGTTTGGAGACTGGAACTCATTTTGAGGAAACATCCTTACTTTGTTCTGGGGCAGACAATAGTAGGGTAAACCTTGGAAGTCATGAGGTCTTATGACAATATGTACCCATCATTGTCCTTGATACAGCTTTAATAGTGAGGTAGTCCAGGTGCTTCAGGCTCAAAGGCCACTTTTATTCCTAATAAGTGCATTTCATAAGTGAGTGGAGTATTGTGCTCTTCGACAACATATTTTTCCTGTAAGTCTGCCAAAGGGGTAAAATCATTGCATGTATTGTACTCTGTTACCCCATATGTGAGATGTAAGGATTAAAAACTCAGGAAGGGGTGATGAACTCAGACTAGAGCTGTCACCTCTTAGAGAAACTACTTTCAATGACTGTGGTCATCATTCCTCTGTACTGTATTTCTTCTTTTTATGCAATGACTTTCAGAAATATCTTAAGATCTTAACTGGGTTATGTTGTTTCATTTGCTTCTGTTTTTTGTCACTAGTCTACAACATCAATCAACAGTTAAGTGACAATAGCACCAAGGTCACCTGTAGTAGAGGCTAACCAAAAAGGAGGCCAGAAAAGAAGGGTCTGAAGAACTAGTTCTAGAGCATATGTAATGTGATCATTAATTTCCTCACATAATAAGCAAATGTGTAAAAAAAACTGTAATATTTTTGTTACTTCTCTATCATTATTTTGAGCCTCTAACCTCTTGGGTAACAAACAGACTTTCCAATGAGCAATATACATATACTTGTAGTTTAGTCTTATTTCAGCCTAAATACTAATTCTGTCCAAAGTCTATCACTTCATGACTGATTAGCCTCTTTAGATGACTTTGGTCTGCATGTTTTCCACAGTTGAGTTCTCTCCTCCTGCTGCCCATCTCCAGAGTTTCTCCTATTTTGAATAAGTGCTGTGGGGGTTAGGGGTTTGCTGTGTTTGATTGTAATGAAAAATGGGATAATGGGCTGGGATTAGGGATCACCTGCATGTGGCAGCTTGTCTCTCTAGTGGGCAGCAGATATAGACTGTTCCCTGGACTAGTGGTTGCTTTAGTGCAGCTGACTTGTAAGGCCATTGAGTGTGATATTCTGGTATTGGAATCCATTTTACCACATTATGACTATACGGCAGGCCTGATAACCAGACCTGAGTGGGACAGAAGGATACAAGGATGTCTGAGGATGTCTAGTATGGTTTCCACTCAATTCAGTCTGCTATATTTGCTAAAGAATAGCTTCCGTTTATTTATTTGCTTAAGAATGATTAGCTATGTAAGCTGCTAAACTGAAAATGAGAATTGGACTAAATATTTCCAGAGCAAGATGCCCTTTGTCCAGGTACTTATTTATTTTTGCATTTAGTTTCTGTCATTCTGCACACATGCATGTGCCCACATACACAAATGGAAGACAAATGACAGCAGGATCTTATTTTATTTATGGCTGTATTTCTACACTTAGAACATTGTCTGGTATGTAGTAAAGAGTCAATAAATATTTGTTGTATGTGTGCACACACACTTACATGAATCTTTTTTTATACTAGCCAAAAATCTCAGTGAAAAATGGTCTCATTGATTAATAAACACTTATGGCCTTCATCCTCAAAAGTGCAGCCTGTGAACTAGCAGCATATACATCTCTTGACAGGTTGTTAAAAATGCATAATCTTGTGTCCCACCCAAGACCTTGGAAAATAGAATCTGTTTCATTGCATTCTCTAGGTGCTTCATATTTCACATGACAGTTTGAAATGCTCAGTCTTTTGTTAAGTCATCATACCTATTGCCATACTCTCACCTGTACCTATGGAGGAGTCATTAATTAATCAGGACAACTTTTTCCACTGAAACTTACTCAGTCAAGACTCAAACCCCTCTCACTGTCCAACTACACATGGCTTTGACTGACCAAATGAAGTAGACATATAAAAAGTTATAGATTTGTGATTATTCATAAGGTTAGTTTCTTCCTTCTTATCTTTTCAATCTGAAAAATAAGTAAAATTTTGACATTTAAAAATTTAGATGCAACTATCGATTAATGAAGGAACACTTCTAGAATTGTAAATAAATTATTATCTCTGAATTTAGCTTTTTAGATAAATTTTAATGTGATCTCTTTTTTAAAATTAATTAATTAATTTTTAGAGAGAGAGGGAAGGAGGGGCAGAGAGAGGGAGAGAAACATCAATGTGCAAGAGAAACATCAATCAGTTGCCTCTCACACACCCTCAAATGGGGACCTGGCCCTTAGCCCAGGTGTGTGTCCTCCCTGGGAATCGAACTGGCAAACGTTTGGTTTGTGGAATGACACCCACCCCACTGAGACACATCAGGCAGGACAGTGATCTCTTAATGACTTTACAATTTCATATATAAGCCAAAAAATACAAAATAAAAATATAAAGATAAAAAACAAATAAATTATTTCATAATACTAATTAATAAGTACAAAAATTAATATTTTAGGTCAAAATATATATAACATACATCTTACAGAAACACACAAGGAACTCAAAAGAAATAATATACTGACTTTAAAGATAATAAAGCTCATGCTTAAAGAAAATAAATTACTTATCCAAGAGACTAGGGAATACAATGGTGTTTAGAAAAATTTGTGACTTGCCTCCTCATTAAGTACAATAAAAGTTTTCAAATAACTAGGATAAGAACAAATGGCATGGTCCAAGGAAGAGATAAGACAGCTCTTGCATTTGCTGCTCAACATCTGTTCCACCAGGAAACTATGTCTGCTGTACTCCATTGGGCTCTTCCTTTCCCTCCTTGGTACCCACCCAAAGAAAAGAGTGGTGGAACTGTGTCAAAGTTAGGTCAATTACACTCTCTTATCTAGACATTTGAATCTTGATTTAAGTCTCTGGGACTAAAAACTGTTGGAGCTGAGTCATTTGTCCGTAGCCCAAAATCAAGTTTTATGAATTCATCATGATTCTGAAATTTCCAGGAGGGTCTGAGAGCAGCTTGATATTTTAACTTGGCCTTTGATAATAGACACTCAAAATACATGCAACAGCACCCTTTCTTTGTTCTCCCCCCCGGCCAGCTAACTAGATTTGGTGTCTGTTGCTTATAAACATTAAAAAAAACTTATTTTATAAAAGAGTTGATTAAGAAAAGGGAATATAAACAAAAGACTCTGGGTGAAATATAGGAGCCTTTTCAATTAATTGTTAGAAACAAACGGCGTAAAATCTAGCAAGGATTTTATAGGAAAAAATATATATGTATATATTCTTTTTTTTTTTTTTTTGAGTGAGATGGCATACACAAGATGCACTGAAAAACCATACAGTCAAGTAATTAACAACATACTCTTTGAGAATGAACCTTGGGGCTAAAGGGTCAATATAGGAAGAGGTTAATTTAAAGGAGATGAATAATGTCAATTGTGATAAAGATGACTTTTACTCCCCTTTATTCATTTTCTCTTATTCCTTTAAAATGAAAATTGCAAGAATTTCCTGGTATATAGCCACCAGTCAAAGACTATGCAAGCCAGCTTACCTGCAGCGAGGTATGGCAACATGCCTGAGTTCCAGTTAGTGGGATAAATGCAAAAGCACTTGTGAAATTTCTGGGTTATGCCATTAAAAGAAAGAAGCATGCACTTCACTAACCTTTCCACTGGCTAGAAAATATTCCTGGTGAAAGGAGGCAGAAATGGTAATTTTAGGCCATGATATGGAATCTGTGAGTTTAGGATGTCAGAGCTGTATTCAGAAACATGCACTAACCCTGGGAAACTAGTATTTGGACTACACTCTGAGAGAACATTAAAATTCTATCTTGTTAAGCCACTGCTATTTTAGCTTTTGTTAGGAAACTTGATCATTATCTGCCCTTCTACACCAACAGAGGTTGCTCATAGTAACATTAAAATTGAGAAAGCAAAAGGCGTAATATTTAAATTTTTGCCTCAAGGTATGAAATAAAATGAAAGTCTTAAGTGCCAAAGTTTAGTGCTTAGACCTGTATAGGGAACTTTACCACCTAATAAACTAGGGAACTGATTTCACACTATTGGGAATATATAACAACGATTGAATGCATAATCTTTCAAGGTGTTTTTTGTGTATAAAGCATAGGATATGAATAAAGATTAGGATCTTAACCATAGGAACAGTAATATGTCTGAAAACTCAGGGATTCTAGATAATCTTACATCCCAAAAATTTACAGGAAAAAAATATCTCACTGAATCTCTTTTGCCTGAGATAGCTTTCCTTAAAAAACAAGACAAGATAAAAATAGAACTAAAAACAAACAAACAAAAAACCTAGTAAAATAATTCTTTACATACTCTCCTCATTTTTTTCATAATTAAAATGTGATTTTGAACTGCAAGTGCACCAATGGTAAAAAGGCAAAGAATAGCCAAAGTAAATTTTATACCCTAAATTTATTTAAATAAATGATGAAAAATATATTGTATGAGTTCTGGAAATATTTCTGGGAATTGAAAGAGAAAGGGCATGACAAAGTGTATATAAAGTTGTTTTTTTTTCCATGTAGTTCAATTTATTACCATGAGTATAACTAAACCAGAGAAGCTTCATTCAACATTGCATCTCAGGCTGTATTTGTTCTTGGTGTGTTAACTTGTACTGCTTAGCAATTCAAAGCGTTCCTCAAATGTAAAAACAAAACATTGAAACAAACAAAAACTATTCTAATACTTTTGAAAATCAAACTTATCATACTTGTATCACTAGCCTTGAGCGAGGTTTGTGGAGTCTAGCGGTGCTCAAGACCTTTCCTGGTGGTGTTCAGTTCTACTTGTACGCCCCATTGACTAGTTATTCTGATTTGGATGTATAGCAGGATTTGTAAATTTAACTGTTCAAAACAGAATTATTAATTCCCACATCCATCCCTGTCACCACAGGTTTCTTCCCCAGGCCCTCCCATTTCTGTAACCAATGCCAAGTTTCTTTAAGTTGCAGGTGCACAAAACCAGGGCACCATATTCTTTCTGCACTTCCCTTATGTCCACATCCAATCTTTCACTGAAGAGGCTTGATTTTCAAAGTACATTCAAGAGTCTGACCCTACAGTATTTCTACTTTGACTTCTCTAATCCAAACCACCTCTTTCTTGCTGGAAGCTGGCAATACTTTCCTAACTCTATTGCATTTTCCTTGCGTGGCTCTCATGTGAAATGTCACTACTTCAAGGCCAACACTGAAAATACGTGCTGTCATATTTATCAAGAGATTTTTCCTGAGCAAGAAAAAAGGAGTAAAGTGAGGAAATAATTTTGAAAAGAACCCATTAAAATAATGACTATTTATAATGAATGAAAATAAAAAAGCAAGGAAAAAAGTTAGGTGAAGTTAGAATATTCAATGGCTTCTGGATTGTTTACAAACTGTGGATAAACACTATGCAAAGAAGAAACCCATTATAAAAGCCTTTATTCCAGGTCAGCTACCCCAATTTTAGTATTTTATCGTGGTTTCCTATAAGAAGCTTGATGTTTATTCTTTGTTTTTTTCCCACCAATTCTATCCTCAGTTTCTCTGTGTATCTCTATAGTCTTTATAGACTTAAGTAAAGTTCCCTTATCCTCTTACTTTTAGTTGAATTTGGTCAAAGAAAGACATTAGCATGATATTGGAGGGTAAGAGAAGAAAGGAGACATTTCTTTAGCTGGAAGTAAGAGCATTGATGTGAGACTTCACTTGCTAATATGAAGTCAATCATCTGATGCTATTACTTTGACAACAAGCATTGCTATATTTATAGCCCCCACATTTGTTATGTTTCAATTTTAATTCAAATAAAAATCTTTTCAATTTTCACTGTGATTTCCTACTTGACCCATAAGAGTTATAGTTCTCATTGTTTTATGTCCAAATATCTGGGGATTTTCTCTTGTTATTTTTTAGCTTAATTACTTGCTTAAAGAACATGGCTTCATTTTTTTTACTATTTCATTGTTTTAAATTTTTTATGGTTTTTCTATAGTCCAGAATATGGTTTATCCAGGCAAAGATTCCATATGTATAAGAAAAGAATACGCAGTCTAATGTTGCTGGATGGAGTGTTAAATATAAATAAGGTAATCTTGGTTGATAGTTTTCTTTAGGTATTTTATATCTTTCACTGATTTAATCTCTATTTGTCTTATTTATCACTAAGATATAATTGTTGAAGTCTCCAAATTTAATTTAGATTTATCAATTTCTATCAGTTTTTGCTTTAGATATTTTCAAATTTTGGTAAATTGAAACTTCAGATAATTTTTGTTTTTATCCCTGATGATATCTTTTTGAATTTATTTTATCTCATTTTAACATATAGTAATATAGGCACACTCCATTTCTTCATTAGTGATGGCACAATACATATTTTTCTAAACTTTCACTTCTATTTATGACAACTATCTATTAAAAGCATTTTAAAAATATATAGTTGGGCCTTGCTATTTTATATAATTTGTCAATACCTACTTTTTAATTAGGGTGTTTCAAAATTTGTTCTTTTTTTAAGATGTTTTATTTATTTTTAGAGAAAAAGGAAAAGAGGGAGAAAGAGAGGGAGAGAAACACCACTGTGTGGCTGCCTCTCACATGCCTCCCACTGGGGACCTGGTCCCCAACCCAGGCATGTGCCCTGACTGGGAATGGAATTGGTGACCCTTTGGTTTTCAGCCCAGCACTGAATCTACTGAGCCACACCAACCAGAGCTCAAAACTTGTTTTAATGCAACTATTATATGGTCATTTTAGAATAAATCATCTTAGTTGTTGATATTTGTTTCATGTTCCATTTGTTCCTTCTTTTTTTTTGTTTGCTGTACAATTGACTTATATTCTTATTACATTTTTTCACTACTATTGGCTTTTTTGTTACAATTCATTTTAAAATTTTTCAGTGGCTAACTTAGAGTTAATATTTATATCTTGATTACAATCTTCCTTTAGGTACTATTATAATAGATTAGTTTGCACATAGTGCAAAATTTATAACCCACATTTATATATATTATAACCTCACAAAAATTGTAACTATTTTGCTTTGGATATTAAATCATCCTATAGACATATTAAAATAAATAGAAAAATGTTTAATATATTTGTGCCTTTTTTAACATTTCAATTTGTTTCTATTTCTTTGTACAGAAACATGTTTCTCTCTGGTATTACATTCTTTGCTTAAAGGAACATCCTTTATTATTTGTTATAGCATATATATGCTTGATATAAATTCTTTAAACTTTGATTTGTTTAAAAATGTCTTATTCCTTTTACTTTTCAAAAGGTATTTTACTGTGCATAAAAGTCTGTGTTGACATATTTTATTTTTCTTTCAGTATGAAAAAATCTTCTGTAAGTGATAAACAAATTCAGTGAAATAACAAGATACACCATAGATATCCACAAGCCAGTTGCATTTTTATGTGCCAATAATGAACTATCAGAGAAAGAACCTAAGAAAACAACCACATTCACAATTGCTTAAAAAAGAAAACAAAACAAAAACAAGAATAGCTCTGGCTGGTGTGGCCTAGTGGTTGAGTGCTGGCCTGCAACTCAAAGGATTGCCGGTTTGATTCCCAGTTAGGGCACATGCCTGGGTGTGGACAAGGTCCCCAGTAGGGGACATGCAAGAGGCAACCACACACGATGTTTCTCTGCTCTTTCTCCTCCCTTCCCCCTCTCTAAAAATAAGTAAATAAAGTCTTTAAAAAATACTTAAGAATAAATTTAACCAAGGATGTAAAAGACCTGTATTTGGAAAATTATAAGACACTAGAAAGAAGTTGAAGAAGATACAAATAAGTAGAAGCATACACTGTGTTCATGGATAGGGGGAATTAATATTAAAAATGTCCGTACTACCCAAAACAATCTACAGATTTAAAGCAATTTCTATAAAGATACCAATGGCATATTTCATAGAACTAGAAAAAATATTTCAAAAATTTATATAGAACTGAAAAGATACCAGATAGCCACAACAATCTTGAGAAAGAAGAACAAAGTTGGAGGAATCACACTAGCTGATATTAAACTATACTACAAGGCCATAGTAATCAAAACAGCATGGCAGTGGTATAAAAACACATAGATCAATGGAACTTAATAGAGAGCCCAGGAACAAACACACGTTTCATTACTCTAAAGATATCACAGCATTGTCTCTTTCAGAACTTGATGATTGTTTCTCTTTAGAGAAATATGTCCCTTTCTCTGGCCTTTTTCAATAATTTCTTTATTTTTCACTTATTACAGTTTACATGTGATGTATCTAAGTATGCTTTTTTGATTTTTATTGTACTTGAAGTGATCTAAGATTCTCAGACAAATGGTTTTAATGTCTTTTATTTGGGGGGGGGGATTTTTGACAGTTATCTCCTCACATATTTTTTTTTTTTTTTGCTTTTCCTCTGTGTTTTCCTGAATCTCCGAATGAGAATATGTTAAACCACTAGAAATTGCCTGCAACTCTTGAATGCTTTTCTTCCCCCTACTGCTTTTTCTCTGTGTGATGTAGTTTATACACTTTCTATTGACTTATCTTTAGACTTACTGAGTGTTTCTTCAGCTTTTATGAATCTACTACTGATGAGTCCTTTGACAAATCCTTTGCTTCTGATATAATTAAAAAAATACATTCTGGCTTCCTTCTAACTCATATTTTCTATCGCTTGCTAAAATTCTCAATCTTTTCATGCATGTTGTGCAACATTATCACTATATCCCTGAACATGTGAACCATAAGAGTCCTAGTATAACTGTTCCACATGTGAGACATTTAAGTGTGTGTATTGTGGTTGTTTTGTTTAATATGTGTGTGTATCTTTTTTTTTTTGCTATTGAATGGAACTTGGGATTTTTAAATAAATGCATGGAGAAACATTATGCATGGAGAAATAGAAACAGAAAAATTAGTATTTACATTTGAAATGGGCATACCTTTTCTGTCATATCTTTAGTACAGTCATGAACCACTTAGCAATGGGGATACATTTTGAGAAATGTGATATCAGGTGGTTTCAGTAATGTGTGAACATCACGGAGGGAACTCACACAAACCTACCTAGGTGGTATAGCCTACCATTTACCTCAGCTATGTGGTATAGCCTACTGCTCACAGGCTACAAACCTGTACAGCATATTACGATGCAAAACAATATGAGATTAATTTGGCACAAGAAAAAATGATGCAAACAAGTGACATGATAAGCATGAAATGTATGAGGTTGCTGCAAGTATAACACAGATACTGTTTTACAGAAAACTTTTTTATAAGTAGAAAGAGTATACACTAAAATAATAAAAATCAAGTAAATATAAAATTCAGTACATATTACCATTATCAAATATTATATACTGTACATTATTGTACATAATTTTGTTATAATTTGATAAAAACTAGCAGCACAGTAGGTTCATTTATGTCAGCGTCCCCACAGACATGGGCAATGTGTTGTTGCACTGCAAGATCACTAGGCAATAGGAGTTTTTCAGGTCCATTATAATCTTAGTGATTCACCATCATATATCCATCACTGGCCAAAATGGCTTTATGCGGCACATAGCTGTACGGCAGTTGAGCTACTCTTATCAGGAGTTGAGTTGGGTGTGAATTTTGTTTTATTCAATAGTTAACTTAATTTGTGCCAAAATATTCACATGTATCTAATGATACCTTGTTCTTAGTGTTGGAACTGAGCTGTTAGAGGTTTTTTCTCTCACTGACCTCTCATCTTTTAGCCATCCCTCTGGGCCTGAGACTCAGAGAAGCCACTCCCTGTACTTTTGTCTCACTTCATTCAATAAACACTGTTGCTTGTTTTGGGGTGTTTTGCTTGTGTGGATGTTGAAGGCAGGAAGTGATCTCTGTTACCCTGCTCCAGGCTTAGCTTCAAGTAAGCCATGTGCTCCTTGGCTTCAGGTATGAGGTTTTCTAATTATTCCGTCCTTTTTGTGGCAAATCCTGCCTTGTGTTGAGGTAGGTCTCATATGGGAGAGAGGTTTATGTTCCTAGCCAGGAGTAGAAAATTCTAATTGTATTATGCCCAGAATTCTTTTCTGATTATCTCATAGAAATGGAGTATAAAGGTGGTTTGTTTCTATTGTTTCTTTCTTTCCTTTTTTTTTTTTCCACTACCCTTTCCTCAGAAACAAATCCTCTGTTCCTCGACCCTCTGGTGACAGGATTTGCAGCTCTTCCTGTCCTTGTTTAAAGAATTTGCTTTGAAAGATATGGACAAACAAAGGGGAATGATTTTTTGCCTTTTCTGGAGTGGTGTCTGATTTCTATCATTCTTGTATGTCTGAAAAAAATAAAAGTTCTCCCCGTCTGTCTTCTATCTATGAAAAACTGCCCAAACCTGAGTGAGAACCCCTTTTGGGTCTATAACTGCAGAAGTTTATTAGAAATTCATTAAACTTAGTGCTGATATTTTTCATTACTTTTTTGGCAACTATATTTTATTCCTGTGCTCTTCTCCTGCCTGAGTTTCTTATACTTCATTACAGGGACTCACCCATCTTTAAATATTAGAGAACTAGGTACTCTGTAATCTCAGTTCTCTGTTGGGTTCAAAAGTGTATTATAAAATTTAGGCAAGTTATTTCTCACTGTAAGTAGAAAGGACACTCTCAGTTTTTCAATTCCTTCCCATGAGGAGAAATCTTAAGTTTTTAGATATATTGTGCTAGACAATTTCTACAGTATAGTTTGTAGAGGAACAATGATAAAATCTGAAGACCAAATATTAAGTTCTTGCTATAGTTCAGGAAAAATGGGTTGTGTGACCAGGGTGGTAGCAGTGCAAATGGTTTGAGATAATCAGAATTTGAATGTTTTAAAAGGAAGTATTGACAGAGTTCACTGATAGATTCAATGCAGTATATGAAAGTCTAGAGGACAGCTTCACTTTTTTTTACCAAAGATACTTAAAGAATGAAGTTGTTGTTTGCAAAAATGAGAAAGAATGATATAAGAGCATGATCTGGAGGTGGGATTTAGCGAAAAAAAGTAATTTTTTCTGGTTAGTTTAAAAATTACATTATGTTTATTCCACTGCATTTTTTGTTCTTAAGGAACTTCTGTATTCAACTTGAATACAACCAACATTCACAGAGTACCTACCATGCGTGATGAATGAAAGTAAATACAACAAGATTCCTTTTGTGTCGGAGTTCCTAATCTAGTGAGAAAAAACATACAGCTATAAGTGAAGTTCAAATAAAAAATAAGCAGCTTCTTTTTATATCATTTTTTATTAAGTGCCATTGAAATATATGGTTATTGATTTCAGACACAATTTTAATTAAGTATGAGTTAAAGAGTATGGAGATTATGATAATTTGTTACTACATGAATAAGTAAAGAAATTGTAGCAGTAAAGTATTTAAGCTGGAGGGATAGAATTGAAGACTAATGATTGGGACTGAAATCATTACTTTTATTGATGAAAAATATATAGTCATTTGAGAAGGGTGGCTAAACTGGACAAGAAGAAATATTTCTTAGACATGACAAAAAGTTAAGTGGCCATATTGTATGATTTAACATATTGGAATCACCAAGAAAAACACATTGAGGAAGAGGTTTGGATGGGAATAAAATAGTAAGTGAAGCAGTGGGAGACAACCACAGTTTGAAAGACAATAAACCGGGAAAAGTCAAACTGATCTGGGCTGACGTGTGTACAACAAAAGTACACGAACACATGCCACCCACATATATGTATATAATTTTCAAATATCTAAGTGTATATATGTAATTTTATGGTTCCCAGATATATTTGTATGTATGTGAATATATTTTTATATTATAATAATTATACATAATAAATTATTTATATATTGTATATAAATATATTCCCCAAGAGGAATGGAAGTGGTAGCTTGGACTGAGAAAGAAAAGACCATTTTCCTCAAATATAATGGCTATGAGGGAAAAGAAACAAAAGATCCAATTTCATAATTCTAAGCATTCCATAGAAAAACTCGGCAAGGTTATGCTTTCTGTTCCTTATCCACATTGGTTGAAATAAAACATAAAATGTGTAACCAAATATTTAAACTGAATCTAGCTCCTGGGAAGAAGAGAATACTACTCCATTTTTAGAAAATAGCACCTATTAGAATGGCCAAAATCCGGAACACTGGCAACACCAGACACCGGTAAGGATGTGAAGCAGCAGGAGCTCTCATTCGTTGCCGGTGGGAATGCAGAATGGTATAGCCATTGAGGAAGACAGGGTGGCAGTTTCTTACAAAATTAAGCATACTCTTAACCATACAACCCAGCAGTAGCACTCCTTCATGTTGACCCAAAATAGTCAAAAATTTACGTCCATACAAAATTGGCTCACAGATGTTTATAGCAGCTTTATTCATGTTTGCTTAAACCTGGAGGCAACAAAGATGTTTTTTAGGGGGTGAATGGATAAAGAAATTATGTTATATCCAGACAATGGAATATTATTCAGTGCTGAAAAGAAACATGCTATCAAGTCAGGAAAAGACATGGAAGAAATTTAAGTGTACATTAACAAGTGAAAGAGGCCAATTTTAAAAGCTATATTCTGTATTATTATATTCTGTTCTATGGGATATTGTAGAAAAGGCAACACAGTAGAAAAAGTAAAATGATCATTAGTTACCAGAAGTTAAATAGAAGGACTGGATAAATAGATGGAACATAGATGAATGTTAGGGCAGCAACACTACTCTGTGTGATACTATTAATGGTGGATACATGTCATTAAACATTTGTTCCAAGGCATAGAATTATTACACTATTAGTGAATATTGATATAAACTGTGGATTTTTGGTGATCATGATGTGTCAATGTAGGTTTCTCAATTGTAACAAATATACAGTTACAATATTTGTAATACTGATAGTAGTGGAGGCTATGAATGAATGGGAACAAAGAATGTATGAGAAATCTCTGTACTTTCCACTCAATTTTTCTATGAAACTAAAACTGCTCTAATAAAGTCAGTTTGATTGAAACAAGAAAACCTTATATTATTAGGTACAATATGAACATATAGTCCTTTGAAAGATAATATATAAAGCTAAAATTAAGCAATTATAACTGTTTTTTAAAAAATAAATAAAAACAGCCAAAATAACAATAAAAAGTGATTTTTTGGTTGAATGTTTAGCCTATGCCAAAAACTCTTCAAAGAAATACACACATATTAACACATTAAATCCACACACAAAAACTTATAAATGCACTGGTGTTACTTCCTGATTAATTTAGACAAGGGAACTGAGATCTGTAGAATTTACACAATTTTTCTAATGCCACATTGTTGAGGGCCACCCTGCCTGGTCTCAGGAAACCGTAACCACCTGTGGCTAAGGCTGAGTAAGAGGCCTCTGAACCAGGAGACAAAAACTTATTTCCCTGGTATGAACACTGCCTGTTCTAATGCCTGGCTCCCTTTGCATGATCGGCAGTCAATGACAGGTAGCAATTTTCTAGGAAAGAGAATGAACCTAAGACAGACGCGATCATGTGGGAATGCCCTAAGGGAAGAGACTCAGGGGGCTGTGGAAATAACAGGGTGATCAACATCGACCCCTGCCCCCTTGGCTTTGCCAAAACCTGAGTCCTTGAGAAATCCAAGTCTCCTGGCTGCCTCTGTCTCCTCTGCCCAACTCAGGCCTGCAAAAATAACAGGGGTGGTGTAATCCAGACCAGCGGATCCCCCAGGGAATCAGGCCTGAGACATAGAATATTAAAGATCCTGTGAGATCTGCTTGCTGGAGGATGCTCTTTAATGAGAATATGAAGTCACGGGCAGGAAACGAAACTAAGCTTTAAGTCCTGTAGTCTTTTTAAATGGTAAAACCCCCAAATCTCTGGCTTAGGATTCCAGCAGGAGATCTGCCAGTGCCTTTCAAAGCTAACTACTTGTAATTTGCAAATACTACTTGTATTTGTATTCAAGAATAAAACACTGCTTGGGCAGGGGGGCAGGGTGCTCTCCCCTAGAGAGGGTGGCCATGGTGGTCCCCACTAGAGAGAGTGGCCATTTCGTTGCTATTTCCCCACAGGACCCGGTTGTCTCCATGTATGTTTTTCTCGTGTTTTGACCAGCATCTGCAGCTGCAATGGATACTGCTGGCCAGTATCCATCACACCACATAGCTCCTAACTGGTAGATCCCAGATCCAAATTCAAGAATTATAGTTGTTGAGTTATTAACACACCCTATTACTATTCCTGTATATAACTATCACTTGAATCTTCCTTATTATAGTATTATGATTCTATACTATTGCACCTGAACAAAGTGAATATTGTAGTGTGAAAACTAAGTATCAAAATTCAAGTGTCTAAGTGAAGTAATGTTGGAAATAATTCAGAAAGACAATTTCTTTCATCTGTACAGGTAAGAGGGAATGCCCTCTTGTTCCCATCAGGTTATAAACTGAGCAATATAGTTGAACTGATTATTTACCATAAAAGCTATCTGTGGTTCTTGCACTTTGGTTTCCAAGGAGAGGAAATATATTGACATTTTGTACCTCATGTTTTCAAGACAGACTGCTTGAGTTCCTACTTTTTAAAATCAGATGATGTAGATCCCTATTTCCTATCACTAAGCTATACTCCATTGAAAGCAGTATTATATGAGATTAAATTTTAAGAGATGACTAGTTGACTATGTTTAGATAAACTCTGTGTAAGCAAGGTTAAATAATAACTACTTTTTTCCCTAATATTAAACCCAATGACAAAGGGGAGCAAAACATGAAGTATTTTCCAAACTTAACACTTAGTTACAAATCTTGGTATGTGTGTAGATTTTTAGGATCACTGTTTAAAATTTTGATGTCCTTGAAAATGCTAATGATGTAATTGAGGTAGCTATGCTTATACCTCTACTTCAATATAAAAGCACAGTAGTAAAATTTTCAGTGAAATAAAGCTAACACTTAATATTTTAGTGTTGTCAAATGAAATAATGTAAGGTCCATCATATGGTAGAAATGACATTACCCATCAACACCTAGGACTAAAAGTATAAATATGAGTGTGTCTGGAAAATTCCAGCCATAGTTGTAAGAGAATGGCTTGTGTGACATTGATGTAACCTGGCAGCCAAGGAGAGTGGACTGGAGTGCACATGCATGAACAATGATTTCTTCACTGTACTGGTCAGTGGGGGCAGTAGATGCCATTGAGCAAGCATGTGTACTGTGTGGCTGTCACAATCAAAATGACTGAGAAAGTAGAGCAATGGATCTGCATCGAATTTTGCGTTAAGCTTGAATATTGCTCTGGAAACTATTCAGATGATTCAGAAGGCTGCAGATATGGCAATTAGTGATTGGCGGCCTCGTTATGACAATGGGCCTGCTCGTGCATCATGTATGGTGCAGGGATTTTGGGGAAACATCAAATCATCCAGGTGACTCAGCCCCACTACAGCTCTGTGACTTCTTGCTTTTCTGAAACTAAAATTACCTTTGAAAGAGAAGTGAGTTCAGACTGTCGATGAAATTCAGGAAAATACAACAGGACAACTGATGGTCATTGGGGGAACTGTGTGAGGTCCCAGGGTGCCTACTTTGCAGAGGACTGAGGCATACTTATCTTATGCACAATATTTTTTGTGTCTTGTATCTTTGTCAGTAATTGTTTCTATTTTTATATTGAATGACTGGATACCTTCTGGACAGCTATATCAACAAATGATAGTTTTGGCCTCAGTAAGAAAGAGGAGACGCCATCAAGAAAACAGAAGGGAAAAGACTAATGAAATTGACCATATGAAAATTAATTAAAGCAATTTTTATGTGGCAAAGACAGTATGGACTTTCCGAAAAACAAAGAAGATTAGGAGAATTTATTTGTAATTTATATCACAGTTAATAGGAAAGAAAAATATATAAATAGTTCTTTTAAAGCACTAAAAAATAAATCAACCCCACAGTATAAAAAGAAACAAATGACATGAACTGTTGTTATTAACTATGGTCACAAGTCAGTTAACATAAGCACTAAAAAAAATGACCCACTAACTAAATGAGCATATTAAAGGTATCAAACACCTTAAATAACCTCTACAATTTAAATTAAAATACTTGTGGAATATCACTAGATAAACAAATTTTTAAATATATATACATATATAATAATTTATAATTATTGCCAAGACCATGAGGAAGCACTCATTCCATACACAATTGTTGGAAGTCTAAACTAGAAGATTTCTTCAGATAAATTTACTCACAAACATAATATTTAGACCATTTGACCCACCAATTACATCTCTTCTAGTTATTAGAAATATGGCACCAGGGTACAAAGTTATATGTTCACAGACATCCATTAGAACATTTTATGTAATAGAGGAAATTTGGAATAGACTAATGTCCATTTTTTAGGAAAAATTTTAGAGAATATTCTGTTGCACTTAAAAGGAAAATGGTATGCCTACTGTTCATCAGGAAATGATTTAGAAAAGATAATTATAATATTAATTTTCAAAAATATCAAAGATACTCTTTTGTGGTTTTCCTATTACTAAACTAAGACATAGTATATTCTGAGTATTAATATAAACTGGCAGAAGGTATGAAGGATGTTTATTTAATATCTTCCTATAAATAACTCAAACAATAGATTCACACATAATCTGTTTAGCTGCCTGAGGCAAAAAGTCTTTATCTCTTCCTATTCATTGCAGTAGAATAACTTGGCATGTATGTATTTTGAAGATCCAGGATTTTGAAAGAACCACAGATTCATTAAACTGTCATATAATTTGCATGATTATTTTCCATGAATAATAAAACATTTGCAGAGTAACATAAAAATGTCTGCAGAATAACACAAATGATATCTGCAGAAGAAAGCAAATAACAAAATGTCTGTGGGATGGGAAGCCCCATTACTGGAATAGACAACACAATGTTATATTCTACTGCCATCTTCATAATAATTAGCTATCTAAGTAGAAATAAACATTGAACTTCTTCAGGTCTTATTTTAGTATCTATCAAACAAGGTGCTAGACTAGGCGATACCTACATTCAATTCCAGCCCTTGTTTCATACTTGTTAAATTCTGACTTCTAAAAGCTCAGTTAGAAACCAAAAATTGCAAAATCATAGTTCTTTCCTGTATAGTGAAGAAAAGAAAATAAAAAAATCCAACAGGGGATTAATGAGATAAATACTTAAAAGTGCAAAGGCTGAATCGAGAGGTAGGCATATTTTAATTTTGTTTTAGCATCATAATCTCTTAAAACATATGAATCAACTTACAGTAATCACAACATTATATGTGAATGATCTCTCCCTCTTATATTTGATATCACTGAACAAAATAAGATGAAAATAATTATGACAATTAGAAAATGTTATCTTATTTTGTGTTGCATTTCTCAAGCCAGACGAAAAAAATTTAAGTTCTGATTATGCCAGTTACTAGTTATAAAATTGAGCAAGTAGAATATCAGACAAAATATCTCTCCTGGATAGGATAATTAATATGTAAAGAGGGGGAAATGATAGTAGTTCTAGGGTGATTGTGAGGATTGATGAGACAATTCAAATTAGATAATTAAAATAAATAATGTAGACAGTGTTTGACAGAGACTAACTGCTCTGTATTCATGATACTTATTTTCATCATTTTTGGCTTTTTGGTTGGTTTACTGTTTTATTTAATATGGCTTTCTACACACAATATTATAAATATATTACAAAAATAATACTTTGGTAATATAAAATACTTCCTTCAGCCATTTATACTAGAATGCATTATTTAATGGAGTGTGAGGTAATTATCAACTCCCACCCCCCCCAATGGAGGCCTTATAATACGTGCTATGTGTTATGCTATAACTTTTTCTCATTTATGTCAAATATCACTTTTAACATCCTGTACTAATTTTCTATAGCTAAATGGATCTGTTTTCAATTTCTACAAATACAAAACACATCATGTTTTAGGGAGAAATAAATATGTATTTGTAGATTGAGACTACGAGGCATGTTGTGATGAAGCTGCCAATCACCAAGTGGCCCATAGCTGCGGCCTTCTGAATCATCTGACTAATTTCGCAGAAGAATGTTCAACATTAAAGCAAAATTTGACGCAAATTCATTGCTCTACTTGGTCGGTCATTTTGTATGCAACAGCCACACAGTACACATGCTCACTCAACGATGTTTATTGCCCCCACTGCCTAGTACAGTGAAGTTGTCATTGCTCATGAATGTGCACTTCAGCTCACTCTCCTTGGCTGCCAGGTAACATGAATGTCATGCAAATTGTTCTCACTATATTAACAATGGCTAAATTTTTTCCAGTCAGATCTATATTTATATTTTTATCTTTACCTATACATATATGCCTATAGATTTATAATACCTATGTGTATCTCTGTGTGTGTGCACATATACATGTACTGTTCTGTAAAGACCTTTCATTCATCTGGGATTTTTTTGTGTGCATGAGAAAACAAATTTTTTTCACAAATTAGATCTTTGCCTCTAAACTCCTTATTTTATATATGATTTTGAGACCTTAAATTATTAACCATTGAGTCCTAAATCATGTAGTGATTATGGCCTAAGTGGCCTAATATCAGCCTTTATGTCCTTGAGGATGTCTGTGTCCCACATTGTGTTTTCCACCTTATACTTTCAAATGAATTTCCTATGAGAAGGTAGTTTGAGTTTTGGCAATTAATATTTCCCCAAATATGCAACAGACAATATGCAATGTTGTTTATGAAAACTGTTCCCATCCCAAAAATTGCATCTCTGGGGAGACTATGTTCTTTTCAGGATAAAAATATTGATTCTTGATTAGACCCAACCACTCATCAGCTTTGTTTTCCACATGCACTGCCAACACTAAAACAATTTGATGTTAAATCATTTTGTGAAAAAATTAAAAACCACAAAAGAGTAAAAATTATAATTATGCAAAAGAATGAAAAAATACAAGTACTGTTGCACTTGAGAAGCACTTTGAAGTTCCTTTTGAAAGTGAAGATTAGTCACAGAATGTTACAGTGTGCAACATAAAATAAAGTCTTTGGTGTCACACACCTAAATTATTTTTTTTTTTCTTTTGCAATTCATGTTGGATTATACCCTGTCACAATGTTCTTTTGAGAGATTTTAAAAAAGATTTGTATAACGGGGATAAAAAGGTTTTAATTACTATGTCTCAGTTAAGAGATTTCTACTCTGTTAAAACAGATAATTTTGGGTCAAAATGATATAGCTCGTTTTAGTTGTTTTTCTATATATATTATTATTCCAATATTTCTCAGGATTATCCATCAAAAATATTTTGTTTTTTAATTCGATTGCAATACTGTGTAGAAGAAAGAGAGAGAAAGAGGAGAGAGATAAAGGGAGGGAAAGAGAAAGAGAGAGGGAGAGCATTACATTCTAATTTGGATCTTTTACTATTTTAAAATAAAAGTATTATATGCCTTCTCAATGGAAAATCACGATGACAGTATTTCCTCAAAATCAGTAATAACTGGTTTATTTATATTTTTAATAGCATAATATATTAAGAAACAAATTTATACATAAGTTGGCAAAAGCAAGTTTACAGTGTAATACAAATACTATAATAATTAATAAATAGTAATGCAAGAATAATCTGTGTTCTGGTGTATTCAAAACTATAAACCTACCTTTTTCTACCCTTGTATTATGTGGACATTTTATTAACATTACTAATTAAAAATATGAACGCAAACCAAAATAGAAACATTACTTCATATTTTCACAAATAGAAATGTAAGTAGTTGAAAGTTACATTAGTGAATGTTGCAATAAACATTCCCTATCATCAAATTTGTACTTATTGAATGCATTTTCAGTAAATTCGGAAGAGGAGTCAACCCTAAAGTACTTGAGTGGATTTTAAGACTAATTATTTTCAAGCATTAAAGAATTACAGCTGAAATTGTAGTATATAGACCTGGTAGTGTAAGGTTCAGGAAATATTCATAGCTTTATAGAAATCCAGCATGCTTCTTTAAACACAGCCAGCTCATGGTTCATATGTCAATCACTGTAGTCAGATATAAAGAGTGAATTTATAAAGGTCCCATTGAATGCTGCTGGTAGCCACAAACACATAAGTAAAAAGATAATTAGACACTATTTTGTTTACAGCAATTAACTGAACTCAAAGTCCTGTCAGCAGTTCCTGTAGTGTGTTCCTTTTTGTATCCATTTTAATATTCAAAACTTGTTCACATGGTATGAAAAATTGAATACATCCCTCTGATGAAGCTGATACATATGATAAAATCAGAGGGGTTTTTTTTTCCTGGTTGAAACACAGAAATTTTTATGAAAACCTTCAAATCAGCATCTAACTGTCCATCCATATGGCAGCACTTAACAGAGCTAAATCCATTCTCATTAACAGAAAGAACTCTGGCTCAAAGGTTGAACCTTACATAGTTATGTGACAGGGTATACACTTTTTAATTTTTTGAAAAAGGAAGTGACAATGTAAGGGAGTATGGCAGGCATCACTGACATGGCACATAATTGGCAAAACTCTCCAGTGCTTCCTCTGGGTAGTGTGAGTAAGTGGAGGTTCATCTGTGTTTCTGTGCTCTTTTTAGTAAGAGAACTAGAAAAATAAATTTATGCAATCTGTCTTCCCAATTAAGACATTACAATTTTTTCTTTTTTTTTAAGTTTTCTTAATGAATGACAATCAATCTCATTGAACATAATGCAGTTACTAATGTACCAAAAGTATTATTATTAAAAGATGGAAGTATTTGCAGAGATTGTAGTTATGAACTCACCTGAAGTTAATTTTGTATTATATTAATTATATTATGTTATATTATATTATTATATTATATTTATTATATTAAACGTATTTGGAAAACTGACTTAAATTATAATATCAGAACACTGAGTAATGAACCAAGTTCTCATGAAGTCAATGAGTGAGCAGTTATATCTATTGTACTCTACAGAAAATGATGCTCTGATACCATCCTAATTTGATCTTCAGTGTATGAATCTAGATTAGAAATGTACTGGGCATATAGATCTAATGAGGGAGCATTTTACCTTTTTAGATTGCTATTAATAAATCAAGGGAGATACAACCATATCTTTACTATATTGAAAGTGATGTTAAAAGGTGATTTCTGCTTGTGCAAGGTTTTGAGGTCTGTAAATGTCCTCGAAAGCCTCATAGTTCTTCACTCATATTTATACACTTAGTCTAAGTAGGGTGGAAGAAGAGATCAAGCAAAACATAATTTTGATGTCTACTTTTATTATATCTGTTTTATGTACCACTAAAACTTCCTATTCAATTGGCATTTCGGAATACAAAGCCTGATAATAATCCTGAAAAAAGTAGTGGAAAATGAATTTACAAATCATTATAACATCAAGAGAGTACAGTTCTGCAGTTTTTAACACACTATACAATATTTGTTTTCTATGTACTGAAGAACTTACATAAATAAGTTTTATGGGGAAAGTCCCACTTATATAAGAAGCTTATGCAAAAATACCTCTCTGAAACGAGGGCAAAAAGAAAAGACCCAACAGTCAGAACACGTGTCACTCTGTTAATCCACCCCTATCCTACACACAAGAAACCTCTACAGGAATTTGAAGACTGTTGTGTATGCAAGACAAACAGTGCACCAACGAAGCACATACTACCTCAGTTCATCTGCCTACCTCATAGCTACACTCTGCTATCACTTGTAATTTGCAGTTTCTTAGCTTGGAGGTGGAGTGTGGTCTTGCAATTCTGATTAAGGATAAGCCTTAGGCAAGGTATTCTTTCTGAGTGTCAGTGAGCATGGATTGTTGGTTCTTCCCTGTCAAATCTGTAGTTTTGAATTCAGCATTTCCTCCTGCCTCCCTTTTTTCCCCTCCCAGTTTTCTTTACCCAATTTCAGTAAGTGATTACCAATACCTTCCAGCAGCTTCTTTGGTCTACCTCTTTTTCACCTGGCCCAGGTGGACATGAATTAATTTAGTGCATGTATACTCTACTACCAACCCCCCTTTTAAAACTGTGTGTATAGTGAATGTTTTGTATCCTCAAAGGGGAGAGAAATAAAGAGAAAAGCAATGATCATTTCTTTTCCCACTCTAGATTAAACATTTTTTGTATAGAATGTATGGGAGAGAAGGATCCGGGTGGAGTTTCTTGCTTCATCTGCACAGCTGTTTCTCTCCTCCCCCTGATATGCTCCATACGGACACTTCTTAGGGCTCTTCTACAATCTTCCACAAACAATGTTTCAGTTTGGTAAATGTCCAGCCTTGGACATTTACAATATCATAAGATAGGTAACAATATAGGTAGATAGATGGAGAGGCATACAGAAATTTGCTAGTATAAACTTTAGATAGATTCTAGAAGGACTTAAACCTTATTATATAAATTTGATTTTGGAAAGAAGTAAATATTTAAAAAAGAAAAGCTAAAATTAGTCATAAATAATACATTTATTTCCAAAAATTTAAATACTAACAGAAATTTACAGATCTCACTGTATCATTGTTAACACACACGCGCACGCACACACACACACACACACACACGCAAATATTCATTGGCTACCTCTTTGACAATGAAAATACATTTATGTGGGGAATAGCCAGGAAGATTGTAAGGTAGATGAATTATGGAGGAGCACTTGTTCTTTAAGTTATTTAAATGTTATAAAGTTTTAATAATTAAAACTTTCTGGTATTCAGATTGAAGGTGAACTTTATAAAAGGGAAAAAGAATTTCAGAAGTAAGGAACAAGGAAGTCATCCAAATGAAACTTATGAGAATGTTAAAATTCTAAAATATACAGTAAATGTAGGTTGTTGAATAAGTGATGTTACTTCAATTGTTTAAGCATCTGCAAAAAAAGATACTGCATATCTTCTAAACCATAGTTGAAAAACAGGTGAAATGCATAGATGAAAAATAAAAATTAAGAACTAATTGTTTGATGATGCATTATGGCTTTTATTTTATTTTTTATTTTCTCATTTTTTAATAAAAAAATAAGTATCATTTTTTAAAACTTAATAGTAGTAAACCTCATAAACATAACAAAAGAATAAAACAAATTGTCTACATGGGAAAGATAAATTTAATGTGAAAATTAATGAGTAAGCATTTAAATGCTCTAAATTTCTGTACAAATGCTTGTTTTTAATTGCACTAAGACATTAATGGGTTACTTGGAAAGAATAGAAGGAAGTGGTTGAGTTCTAAGGCTATTAGAGCAATCCAGGTAAATACAAGCCAAGCATAAGATCAATTTGTTTCAGTAGGACTATGAAATATCAGGGAGATCTGTGTTTTTATATTTGGGTCACATCCATAAATGACATCAGAAGTAAGACTGAGTGATCCATCTAGAATTATATCACTATCCTCATGTTGCCTTCCTTACCCTCCATATTCCCATGCTCACACAAAGGCTGGCATGCTCACATTTTCAGATGACCAGGGTGAGAACTGTATGACAGACCTTGGAGTTCTGGCTGTCCATCCAGACTCATAGAAGTTCACATAATTATCTTCATTGTCATTATCATCATCATCATAATCATCATCACGAGGCATATCTCTAAACACTTGATGGGTCCTAACTCACTTCTTCCTAACAACACTCTGGGACAATATTTTCCTCTGTATATAGAGAGTGGGAATAAAGTATACAGGAACTAAGTAAATTACTCAAGAAAACACAGCTATTATATGACAGGGTCAGACAGGTTGGATCTAGAATCAGGCTCTTTATGACTGGGCTATTGTTCCCAAAGAAGTTAACACATTCATTGTACTAGGCATACATTTTTTTAAGACATCTCCCAAATTGGGCTGAACTGATACCGAGGGGTCCTCCAAATTCCATTATGCTTAGACATTATGATTTCCTTGTTTCTTTTCTCCTTCCTTGATAATCCAGCTTTGCACTGTGTGTTTAAATGCTGAACACTGACATTTGAAATTTTTCTTTTATATCTTGGTTAATAAATGCTTTCCCAAAATATTATTTTTCCTGTATCAAACACTCAGAAGGCTAAAGAAAGAAAACACAACTAAAGCAAACTTGGAACAGGAGAGCCAAGATGAGATGGATCAAGTCTATTAGGATCCAAAATTAACTATTAAATATCTAGTGAATAAATTTATTGTGAAGTTGTAAAAATTCAGACTAGTACTTGGTATTTTATAATTAATCATCTCTTTTAATTCTCCATTAAATAGCATGACTTAGATAGAACAAAATCCAACTTATATGTGTTTGCTCTTTTGACTTAAAATTTTATAGATGTGATACCCAGTCACTCACAATAAATGTGTTCTGCTCAAAGGCAAGATGGGAAGATGATTGTGTCAGAGTAGAGTAAAAATAGTTTTGGAAAATATGTCAATATGTGCCCTGGCTGGTGTGGCTCAGTGGGTTGAGCTCTGGCCTGCAAACCAAAGGGTTACCAGTTCAATTCCCAGTCAGGACACATGCCTCAGTTGCAAGCCAGATTCCCAGTGGAGGGTGCACAAGAGGCAACCACACATTGATGTTTCCCTCCTTCTCTTTCTCCCTCCCTCTCTATCTAAAAATAAATAAATAAAATCTTTAAAAAATAAAATAAAACATGTCAATATGTAAGTCAACAGAAACTTAAAGTGTAAGATATTTTAACAATTTTATATTTAGATCTACATCAATACTAATAACAACTTGAAGTGGACTGGCAACCAGGTAGAAATAGGAAAAATGGAAAAAAAAGTAGTAGGTGAGTAATGTAATACTATTTTTTTAAACTGATTAAACCTTGCTTAAGGGCCTATGTCATTAATGTACTAGTGTACATTATGTTACTATGTCATAATTACTATGTCATTAATGTACTAGTAATGTATAGTATATATTTTTTGAAGCTACTCTTCACATGATTTTAGTTTTATACATTTTAAATTAATTTTAGGATTAATGAGATAACATATTTTATTGCTAATATCTTTAAAATTATCATTAAATGTGGACACCATGAGTTGTAAAATATTTGAAGTTGGCATGTAAATCTTCCTTAAATTTTAATTTACAAAACAGAAATTCAGTTTGCATGACATAGGACAAGGAGACTCTCAACTAAAATACAGACAATTATTAAGGAGAAAAAAATTTTCATTTGAAAAATCAAAACTGAAACAAAAACCTATATTATAAAGATTTTAATTTTAAAAATCATTATAATGGACTTACCATCCTTAGTGGATATTTAAACATGTTGAAGCTCTAACATTGGATGGTGTGGCTCAGCGGACTGAGTGCTAGCTTGTGAACCAATAGGTCGCTGGTTCGATTCCCAGTTAGGGCACATGCCTGGGCTATGGGACAGGCCCTCAGGTGGGGGTGTGCATGAGGTATCTGGTTGATGTATCTCCCCCGCATTGATGTTTCTCTCACTCTCTTTCCTTCTCCATTCCCATCTCTCTAAAAGTAAATAAATAAAATAAAATAAACACATTTATAATGTAATGAGTTTTCTAACATTTATTAGATGTGAATAACAATGTATCAATTTAATCTTTTTAAAAGTTTATAATTTTGTCACTGACATATTTTAATAATAATAATAATAATAACAGCAAAAATATATGAGCTGATAACCAAAACTAATCTCCCAGATTTATACATGGATACATATATTTTGTGTAAATGTTCATTCTTTCTTTTTGTTTTAAAAATGCTCCCTTATATTTAGTTTCCTTTAACACACAGCTTAAAAGTTACTTCACAAGTAGCTAAAATCGTGTTAAACAAGGTAATATGCAAATAAAGATACATCGTTAAAGCCAGGATTCATCTTCTCTACACACAGAAATAAACTTACCATACACTGAATTGTGAAAAAAATTTCAAAAGTGGAGAGATAAGTATTACTAAGTTCTTAAATTCATAGGAAGATTGTATGAGTTGCCTTCCCCTGGGCCAGTGCCTATTCTAATAATCTTCTCCTTGTAATTAGTTTATGTCTATCAGGTTGAGAAGAGAAAACTGCATTCTTACTGGCATTGAAAAGTATGGTTAATTAGCTAATTTCTTAATTGTAAAATTAACATTTCATGTTATGAAAATAACATTTCAAAGTAAAACAATTCATTTAGAAACTACCCATGGAAAAGCTCAAATGAACAATTGATATATGGTATTTTATTACTATTTGCACATACCTCTATGTTTAAAAGTGATTTTTAAAGAAAGAACCTTGGTTCAAGAGTTTGTAAATAAGGACTGAGTCTTTGGTTTTAGGAGGAAAAAACTCCAACATATTTTGACTATCATTTTTCTCCTTTTGTTAATTATTTTCATATATATATATATTTCACAGCTGGCAACAATCTTGCCAACATATTACTTTTAAAAACACACTGTGAAATGTGTTTACCATATGTGATTATCCTATGTGCTATCCATCTAATTAAGCTTATGCCTTGAATTCATCATTTTTTAGTCCCCCTCCTTAACCATTCTTACAAATCCATGAAGAAGTTTTTGCAGCTTTATCTGCAAGTACCTTTCCAATTGGCATTCTTCTCTGCAAAATCACCCCCCCACACACATGCTCATTCCACCACTACATCTTTACTAGTTTGCTCCAATGATATTTCTAAGTGTTCCACCTTCATATGCTTTTTTCCACCCTTCCTCCAATTGTTCCTTCCCATTGCAGCCAAATAAATGTTTTCCAAGTTCAAATCTGATAATGTCATCTTGCTCTTTTCCATATGTCACACTGAAGACCTGACTGGCATGGTGACTGTGTTTGTGATGAGATCCATTTCCATTCATCACTCACAGAGCTTGGGACCCAAGCCTTAAAAATGCATGCCAGATTGATAAAAACAACTTAAGAGAAATGAACAAACATTGCAAAAGAATCTGAGTGAGGATGAACATTGAGTTGGCTCTATCCAAGTAATATGGGCTCATATTGACATTTGAGTCAACTTTTGAAACAGAATATAATACTTGTAAAATGGCCTCAAATAATGTGTGTGTTCAGGAGTTTACAACTTGGCTGTAACACACCCAATATGCCATTTTATGTAAATAACCCTCCAGACACCATCACTTCCACCAAAATCAATGAGTTCCTTCTGGCATATTGCTACTATCCTTTGCACAATAATAATTTTCTCATTGCCTTTGGAAAATGGAGCAACTAAAGGTCTCATCACTTACTGCATCCATCTCAAAACCCAAGTCACTGAGTGTTGTTCATTACTTTTTAAGCTGACTATATTAACTTGATGCTCTGTAATATAGGAAGTAAACTCTAATTTTAACTATGGCCTACAGTGCTTAAATAAAATTATAAAAAATGAAAGAAAATACTTAAAATATTAAAAACCATAAAATATTATATTATATTTATTACATAAGTATAGAACTACAGGTAAATTATAGATTTAGTTTAATATGTAATTAAGGCATTAGCTTACATATCAAATTTATATCCATATGCATCATAGAGAAGGGAAATTCATAGAAGTAGGTCCTCCAGTTCTTGTTTCTGCCTTTGATCATGAGGCCACTATTGGGCTTTAAGATTTCCTTCTTCTACTACCCATTTCATATTTCCTTTTCATTCAGATAATTCTTTCATTTAGATTCTTTATCTAGGGATAATCAAACCTTCAGTCTTGTGAGATCTGCATACTCTGTGATGCTATTTTACTATAAACTTCCAAAAGCTTTTAGTACTAGATATGGTAAAATTAGGAGGAGTCTTAGTGACTCATCAATAGTCCTCTTTCCTCTCTTTGTGAGGGAATCCTACTCTTTCCCCTTGACAGTGAAACATTCAACACTCCTGGTAGGATAGAATTCCCTTTTGTTGCCTTTCCTATCAATGGCATCAGGAAATTAAAGTGACCAGGGGCAGCTTTGATTCCTAATTCAGTGGAAGTCACATGCTATTCCTGGTTGAATCAGAGTTTACCAATATTTTTGTTTCATTTATATTACAATAGTTTTCACAGATTCACCTTCCTCTAAGTTTCCTATATTCTATTTTCTATTCTTCTATAAAAATAAGTGTTTCAAGAAAGAATAATGGAAATATTTCACATTGATTTAACACTGTCTATGTGCTGGGAACTTTTGTAAGCATCAGATATTAACTCATTTTAGCCTCCTAATGATTCTATAAAATAAGTAGCATCAGTTTCCTAGTTTTACAATGAGCAAATGGAGGCAGACAGAGGTTATTACCTGCCATAAATTAAAAAATCATAGTAGCAGGCTGAGATTAGAATCCCTGCAGAATCATAATTCTGTGTTAAAATACTTCTGATGTTCACTGTTCAGTGGTGCTCTATTTCTTTGTGGACAACATCCAAACACCTTGTTGAACATGACTTACAAAGATGCTTGTCCAATCATATATCTCGGTATTCTCCACATACTGCACTATAGACATACTGAAATGTTTTTATTTTCATGAAGATTCCAAAAGTCTTGGTTTGATTTTGAATCTTTTGTGTTTCTCACTTCCTATGACTAATTCCTTTATATTTTTGCTTAATGGCTTGAGGAAGTAATCAGCTTCAGGTGTGTTATGTCAGCCACAAGTTATTAAAACACCTGATGTATCACCTAATATAGTATGTCTCCCAGCTCTGCTATAATTATGTTTGTTTCTTCATAAGGCTGTATGGTTTGTGAATGTAGGTACCATATACATCATATTTTATTCCTATTACTCAGTAAAAACCTTGGCACACAATAGATAATCAATAGATATTAACCAAATAAGTCAATGAGCAAATGGGTGAATTAATCAATTAATTTATCAAATTTATTTACTATTATATATAAAATATTATACATTACACATAAAATGCAGAATATTATTTAAATGTAAATGAGATGTTGTTTATAACTGTAATCATATCAGAAGTTATGAAGTAAACCAAATTCAGTGGGAGGCATGGCTAATGAGAAATCCTAGTTTTAAATCGTACTAATGTATGTTTTGAAATTTTGTTTTATGAGAATTTTATGAACCTTGTATGATATAGAACTGTGCTGGTGTCAGGATGGATTTAAAATATAAATCACAGCCTTTATTGTTATTTTGTTAGGATTTGCCTTATGAGCCATGATTCAATGAAAATACAAAATATACCGTAGCATGAATTGCATCTAATGAGGATTAAAGAAGATTAAGTCAAGTAAGCTTCTGAGAACTGATAGACCTGCAGAAAATGGAAATGCTTTCACAGACATCAATTTGGGGCAACTGAGGACTAGAAAGAATGTATATAGGCAAGGAGGATGTGCTGTGACAACAGAGCATGAGGAGCATGTAGTCTATCAAGACGACTAAATAATCTCTAGAAGACAGAATATCTGTATGCTAGAAACAGATACAGGTACACACGACATGGATAGGACAGAAAAAAGAAGTGCAGTCTGTGTGGGATGAAGTCATTTAGTAACCACTCGAGTGTCTGATTTTCTCACCACAAAGAATCCTGGAGCATCCTCCATTACACTGGACCTTTGAAATTATTCCATCTTGTATCAAATTTTATATTATGTATTGTAAATAGCCACAAGGTCAATTGAAAGAGTAAGCTAAAATTATTTCTCCTTCCAGTGGGTCATGGCTGCTTTTGATCTTGAATCATGGATAAGCACAGAAGGCTGACTGAGACAATTCTTCCAAATCTTTAGGAAACCATTCTACTAAAAAGGATAACCGAGTACAGCTAACCATTGAACAATGCAGAGTGTTAGGGGTCTGGACTCTCATGTAGTCAAAAATCTTTTTGCATGACTTTCGCTCTCCCCAAAACTTACTGATAACTTTTAATAGACTACTTTTCATTGGTAGCCTTACCAATCACATGAAAGTTGATTAACACATACTTTATATGTTATATGTATTACATACTGCATTCTTACAATAAAGTAATATTAACAGAAACATAAGAAACAGAAAACACATTTACAGTACTTATTGAAAAAGATATGCATGTAAGTGGACCTGTGTAGCTCAAATCTGTGTTGTTCAGGACCAATTATGTTATGTCCACAAATAAATAAATTTCATAAGATACCAACTAACCAAGGTCTATATTCATGTACCTGAGAATTAATTAATTAAGCCATTTGCCATTTCTGACTTAGGAAGATTCATTGCAGCTCTAGATTAGGAAGCCAACTTTGGTCCACTACACTATCTTTCTTCTGGTAATTTCTAGGGTCTTTCTTCCCATGAACTTGTAAAATGAAATAATGATGAATTAGCTGGAGGCTTTTAGTGAGAGTGATCTATTTTTACATCCTTTGAAAGCATTGATCTGCTAATTCTTTTGCTGCTCTCTCTTCTTCAGACTCTTTTTTTTTCCAAAAAGTGTTTAACAAACAAAACAAGTGGAGGGAGTTGAGACATCTGCTTAAGCAAAACCATTCTCTATCCCCATTAGTGAATAATAAAATTTTCTTAGGAATCTTTTTAAATAAAGTGCTTTAAATTATAGTATTAAAAATATTTTTTTAATCATTTGGTCAATTGCTCTAAGATTTCCCAGGTAAATTTTTGCATTTATTGGAAAAATACATTTTTATATTTTATCATAATTCTTGATACTATTTGCTAGAAACAATAATTTTAAATCAGATTCTCTACTAGCTCTTGTACGTGTCTCAAAAATTATATGACTTGAATCAATATCAGTAGAAGAAATAGAATATAGAAACTTTATATTTTTTAAATAGTAACTAATCATAATTCTTTTTGCTGCTCCAAATACATATACCCAAACAAAAATAAGTTAACTTAAGTTTGCTGGCCTTACTTTTTCTACATTCCTAATGCAAAATACAAATTAAACACATTTAGTGGCTTTTAATTCAAGATGAAGAACTGATCTCATGCCCTAACTCCTTTTGGTGACTACATTTAATTTTCTGAAAGTAATTCACAGGAGCAAGAAGCAGTGGAGATGAGCAATAATGGAAAACCGCTTCCACTGCATTTCTAGGATGCAGAGGGTGAATGACACAATGGCAACAACTGACACAGAATGGAGTGAGCTCCGAGCTGCAGTGGAGATGGGAACCCCTCACAGTCTGGGAGGAAACCAAGTAACACACCATGAAGTTTAGTGAGGCCAGAAAACGGGCTGTACAGATGCATGGGAAAACTCAATATTGGCATCATAAATATTTCCTTAAACTTAGTATATGAAGGTAAAAACATTCCATTCATTACCCCAAATTTGATCATCTTTATAAGTTGACTTTATGAAAACCATACAAGGCTAAACATAAAATTTTTGACTGAAAAGAAGAATGTTGAATTTGCATTGGCCAGTATCAAACCATACTAAGGCTATAATAATTAAATGAGTTTCAGACTCTCCCAGAAATGATCAAATCACTGGAACATAATATAAAGCAAAATGTAATATAAAGCAATATACTCAAGAAAGTAAAGTAGTATAACACATACTAAATATGTTATTTCATTTAAGTGATGGACTCAATCACAAAATTTTAAATATATGTTAAATATGTCTACATATGCTTATACCTTTCTTAATTTCTATAGATAATTTGACTTCATTTTGTTGACTTGATCTATCTGCTTCTGAAAGGGGCTAGCTAAATATGACCATTGACATAATCTATTGTCCTTTTTATTTAATAGTTTCATCAATATGGCTTAATGTTATTCATGTTTAAGGTGCATTCATATTTTGTTCTTAATCATTTTGGATTTTACTATAACATTAAAATCCATTGTCATTTCAGTGCAATAATATTCTGTGTAATTTTGTTTTTATATTAATGTTTTCATTTCTGATTTTAATGACATTAAAATTCACCTCAAGTGTCTTTTTTCATGGCTTTTATTAAAATGTCCTTGGCCACTTTTCATTCTTCTGTTTGTATTTTTAGGAGAAAAAAAGGGAAAGTTCATTCATTCAAACATTATGATTTTTTTCTATTTTTGGAATTTTTACTTAATAATTGTTCTAAGTTTCCCAACTGAAGCATCTGCAATTAATTAGGCCTAATTATATACTTAAGGATTTACCTGGCTTCTCATGTTCCTTATATCTATGTCTTCTCCTTTCTAATATTTATTTATGTAATTTTTTATAAAGGATATATGGTATGGGTGCTTTATTAATCTTAGCTTGTCAAGAATATATTTGTTTTGCTTACTTCATGATCAAAAGTTTGCCCAACTATGGGATGTTAAGTTAAAATATTTATTTTTAGAATTTGAATGTACTGTCCATTGTTTTCAGTATCATGTATTTCAAATAAATGTTCTGAAAACAGCCACAACTTGCTTCCTTTATAAATATATTTCCTGTTTTCCCCAAGTTGTAGCACACTTAATCTATTTATCGTTAGGCTTCAATGTTTCTTTTGTACTAATTAACATGTTTGCCTCACATTAACAATAATGTTGACAGACATTTGGATCACTTTCCATAATTTATTCATATGCTTTGGCATATTTTCTTAAGTTATGCTTTTGTGTTTAAGCACATGTGTGGTCTCTTTTCTCTCCCATTGGATTTCCTAATAGCTAGTAAATGGCTATAAATATTGGATTCAATGAATCAATTTTGTGAACTCTGAAATTCTACTTCATAATTTTTATCTTTTTGTTGTATTGGACTATTTTTTGTATTGGACAATTTTTTGGAGAATTCTCAGCTTTTTCATAAAATTAATATGCTAACTACTTTTGTTGTTATATTTGTTAATCTCTATCCTAAATAGCATTAACAATTACCTAATGAGCTTACTGTTTTAAAGTTCTCTCTTTCCCCCTCTAACTTTGTGTGTCTCTCTGTCTCTCTCTTCATATGTGTGTCTCTGTGTGTATGTATCTTACACACACTAACACATTACTGGTTATATTTCAAATATTCAGAATCACTTTTTTTCTCCTAAGGCTCCTAAGTTGAAGTTATTTTTTAAAAAATATTATTTTTCTTTCTTGCATTTTGGCTTGATGATGGGTTAGTTCTTCTTCAATTAGCAGTCCCCGTACAATTGATGATCATTAAAAACTCTGTAATTTTTGTTTCTTGGATACACATATGCACACATACCAACTGAATTAAGACTTTTCATGAGTAAAATGAAAGTCATGGATTGCTGATGCTAACTATGGGAGCCCCAGATGCCCTACTGAGTAAAGATTTGAAGTCAGGCTGGTTTGGCACTAATGAACTCTGATGATATAAACATTACCGCATATGTGTCGAGGAAAAGCTTTACATCCGTTGATGAATCTGAAAATCGCCTGCAGGTACTGACGTGTTTTTCTCTCATCTCTATGGCCAGCAAAAGAAGGGTCTGATGATTTATCATCATTATAAATAGGGAAAATTTTCTGTATTTTATCTAGGGTCTAGCATCACAAGCTGTGAGAGTAGAAGGGAGTTTTCCCAAATTGTGTAATTAATTACCCTGCTGGTTCCTCCATAGTCCTCCCTCACTCTAATTCTTCTGAAGCAGAAAAATAGAACTGGTAATTTGGGCTATGATCTCGGGAACACTCATTGTGATGAATGCTGCATGTGACTGCAGCTTTATCAGTGGTTCAATGTCATTTCTTTTATATTGAGAAATCTCTTAAATGTCCTTATTCTTTCATAGTATCTTTCCAAATGTTGCAGTGATACTCTGGGTTTATTTTTGTTTCAATAGTCATTTATTAGGCAATAGAAAAGGTAAATAAATCTTATAGTCATTTTAAAGCATAATTAAGGAATTTAATGAGTTAAGAAACAAAGGGAGGTAAAATTAGCAGCAACAAAAATAGTAATAGAAATCTTCTTAAACTGCTAAATAATTTATATGTTCAGATCCAAATGATAACTGAGTTGTGGTAAAAATTAACACCCTATGTCCCCTTAGAAATGTCCAGAATGAGATACATGGTTGAATGGCTCAGCATCCATTCCACCCTCCTCCCAGTGTTCATTTGTATTGCAGAAGGAAGCCAGTGGAAAAAATGCAGTTTTCCAGACAATCTTACAGCTAGGATTTTGGATGTTATTTAAGCAGGGGACTTTGCCTTTTCTGTTTCTCATACTTCCTTTCCCTGACATAGTTGAGGAAGCACTGGGTTTTCCTGGGTGTCAAAAGTAAGTCACAGCCCTGGAGGGTCAGCTCAGTTTATAGAGCACCTTTCCCTTATGCCAAGATTTCAGGTTCCACCCCAGTCACGGAACATACAAGAGGCAACCACTAGACGCATGGATGAGTGGAGTGACAAATTGATGTACGTTTCCCTCTCCCTATCTCTCAAATTAATAATAAAGAAAAAATTATAAAAAAAAGTAAAGTAAGACACAACCATCCTCCGTGGAACCACTACAAAAAGCCTTTGCTTTTTTGTAGAGTTCTGCCTCATGAGGCTGACTCTGACAACCCACCACCCTCTGCATCACTCCTTGCCCAAGTTAGGGTGGGGGTTGAGTCACCCCAAGGCCCCACACCCAGGGTTTTCCCAAAGCTTAGTCAGCTTCACTTTTTTTTTACCAGTTTAAATAATGGTCCTAACTTTTTTAAAAGTAATTCTAACTATGTATGGATGATGTCTCAAATATATTAAATGATATTCTCTAGGGAATGTCACTTTTGACCTGAAAAAAAAAATTGTTTCAGCCACCTGTGATAGTAGCAGATTCCCAATGTCTGGATCATAGGTAAAATTGTGTGTTCTCAGGCCATTATTTCTAGGAGTAGCTTCTTTATTTCTCATCTTATAGTTGTCCAGAGGTAATAAAAACCTCCTTAGGCCAGATTGGCAATGTTAATCTGAAAGTCATTCCTAGAGTTTTCCCTTAAAGAATAGTTCTCCAACTCCTGTACAATTGTGTAAGGTTCTGTGTTAAATCACTTCCTGCTTTAAAACACTAGGGGCACTTCTGCTTTCTCCAAGTTAACCCTTACTTAAAAATCATTTGATATAAGAAATGGTTGCAGATAACCAAACCTTCAAGAATCCATGTTTCATCTGACAGGGTTTGTAACAGTGAGGACTTATTCCAATAACAAAATAAGCTTACTATTAAAAATAAGGAAGAATATATGTAAAGATTTAGAAATACCTAAATGTTGAAGTGGATTTAACTTAATGTGACTAATTCACTCAATCTCATTTACCATAACATGTAAAGGCAAAAAAATCATTTAAAGTATTTCTTCTAACTACCCAGAATAGAGTGCCTGTGAAAGTACCTGTGAATGGAGGTGTAACTCAGTTATACATGTCTATGCACCAAAGCTTAACTAAAATTGCAACATCATAACTTAAATTCAGGTATGATTAAACAACCAAGGAGATTCAAACCCCTTAATACAACCTTATTTTTAGTTTATCTTAGTACTGAGCTGTCCAAATACAGACTGTGTGAGAGCATTTAAGTTGTTGCATTATTATAATTTTAGATCCTTTCAAGAAATCCTGCTTAAAGGCATTACCTGGGAATAACTGAGAACCTAAGAACTGGAATAGTGATGCATGGAAGCATTTATATGATTTCAATTGTATTTGAATTAAAAATTCCAACAGTCTTTTTATCTGGAGAAGTAATCCCTCCTCTACTATTTGATGAAACTCATTCTCTTTATTTTATTATTTATTTATTTTTTAAAAATTATTTTTATTGTTGACACTATTACACGTCCTAATTTTCCTCCCCTCTGCGGGCCTCCACCCATCCCCCACCTGCCGTTTCCTCTGGTCATCACCACACTGTTTTCTGCGTCTGTGAATTATGTATATTTGTTTATTGGCTATTCCCTTCACCTTCTTTCATCCAGTCTCCCCCTCTCTCTGTTTCTTTACTTTTTTTTTTTTTGAGAAAATGATAAAGTCTGAGGAGGTAAATACCTATTTTCTCTTATGCCCTATTCCTACCAATTTTTCTTGCCATCATACCTGTAAAAACAAATCAGATGACTCATTAATTAAATTTAATATTTAACCAAGAAAAATAATTCCTATAGGCTAAAAGGATTGTATTGTTTTGATAAATTTAATCAATGGTAGCCAACAGAATAAATACATAAAATGGTTTCAAACATGCTAGAGTAGAGCTAAAGAAACAAAAAAATATTGGCTTAATTTTTATTTTTCAATTACACTTTGAATCAGGATGAATTTGTTGACATAGCATATTTATCAGATATAATACTGCATTTTGTGTGCCAGGTCAACCAGCTAGGAATGATTCTATTTGCTTGCTCAGTTGGAAAAGTATGACCTAGATTTAACAGTAGCCAATATTAAAATACGATGCGATGACAAGAATCAAAGTCTAATATTGAGGAAGGAATCCAAAACCTTAAGGGAATAGGGAGGTTGGCTTGATTTATCCTTTGGATCCATAATTCAGTCTCAACTGAGCTCCATAAAGGTCATGGAGGACAATTTATTTATGAAGCTTTGTCAACTGATGATGAAAGGGAAGATTATTCAACTGAAATTGGCTTTCTCTTTTCTCCATGGAGAATGTGATCCTAGAGCTTCAGAGATTAATAGCTAGGATTTTACAAATTATCATACAAGACAGCAAGTCCATTGGGTCAGATTGATTTTATCCAAGCAATCATTGGTGGCTGTTAATTGATCTTCATGTTCCTAAGTGTGTGAGTGTGTGTGTATGTATATAGGTGTGTGTGTGTGTATATATATGTTAAAGTCCAATTTCAGTGCTATAATTGGAAACAACTACTACTACAATAATAACAACAATAAAATATACCTGGCAATAAGGTCCTTACTGTTTGAAGAAGAGCTATATTCATGATCTTTCATTTAGTTCCTAGCATGGTTCAGTTCACAGGCCTAGATGCTCTCAAATAAAGGAGGAATTTGATAGTAATAGGAATTACTCTGCAAAACTCCAGAAGTATTTATTATAAATCTTTCTAGCATGCTTCAGGATAACCAGAGGTTGTTTACAAGGCAACTGTGCTCTAGCACAAAAGTTCCTAGATATTCTGAGAATTATTGCACACTAGCTCTGTGTCAACACTGTTTTTGGGAGACCCTGAACATCTTTTCAGCCCATAAGTTAGATTAAGAAGTTATAGAGGTTTGAATAGTAAATGGATTTTATCTGAGTTCATCTCACAGTGATCTGAGTGAGTGCATGACCAGCCTTTAGTTATTTTCTCTAAAACTAAATATTTATCCATCATGCAAACAAAACCCACTATACTTCTTATGCCAATATATATGTTATATAGTATACATATATATGTATGTATATGTTGTGTGTGTGTGTGTGTGTGTGTGTATATATAATTTAGTGAATACATTGAGCTGCTGTCTTGTGAAGCATAGTTGGATTCATTAAATGGGTCTTTGGTTAAATGAAATTTGACATTTAAATTTTTGGACTCTTTTTTTAAGATTTTGTGTAGAAATTTCTGACATTTCAAATTCATTTAATGTTGGCCACCTGACCACCTAGGAGAATACTCATAATGGCTCTGTGTCTTCTGTAATAAGAATTATTATTGTAGGCTGTGCCAACTTGAGCATTAGGAACTGATCATCTCTCACAGTTACTATGAAGTAACACACAACCTACAGAGAATTTCAGTGGTTAATGAAATCTTCAAAATTCTGAAAGATGAAAATGTGATGTATCCTATCATGTCTCTATTTAATTCTACTGTTTTGACTCTACAAAAGATGAAAGCCTTTTTGGATAATGATTTGGATCATTGAATCTTATGTTTGGAAGATTCCAAGCACCTTATAAAGATACACCAGTTCAGCAAACCCAGAAATCAATGTATTTATTAAATCAAAGATCATTATAGCATATTCTACCTTCAGTAAAAATAGAGCCACATATACTCCCAATGGCCTATTTGGATTTTGTGATTTTCTTCCTCACAATTGTGGGATCTTTAAGACTAATCCTGGCCTTGGCCAGGTAGCTCAGTTGGTTAGAACACTCCTAATATGCCAAGGTTGTGGGTTCAATCTCTAGTCAGAGGACATACTAGAATCAATCAACAAATGCATAAATAGACGGAACAATGAATTGATCTCTCTCTCTCCCTCTCTTTTCCCTTCTCTCTCTCTTTCTAAAATTAATTAACAATACTAATAATTCCAGTCTTTACAGTACAATAGAAAAAGACTGAGTACTTTCCCTTGGAATTGGGAAGAGGACAAATACATCTAGATTTCTCCTCTCATAACTTCTATTCAGTATAATACTGGGCTTTCTAGACCGTGCAAAAGACCAACAGAAAATTATAAAAATATAGAGATTAGGAGATTAGAAAAGAAGTAAAAAGTATATTTATTCATAACAGCAACATCATCTGTGTAGAAAGTTCACACCAATTTACCCAAAAACCTAAACTCTCTAGACCTAGTCAGTTTAGAGAGTTGAAAGGTTATAAGATTTTTTCAAAGTATGCTTTGCATTTCTACATGTTAGCAAGTGACAATTAGGAATTGAAATTATAGATGGGGTTATGATAAAAAGATGACAGAAAATAAATAAAGCCCCAGGCCCTGCTTTCCTCAAAGGGGATATCAACTTAACAATTAACAGACCAGTTCCCTTTATGAGCAATACAAAAATCAGTTAAGAGGCTCCTGCACCTCCCAGGCAGGTAAGAAATCAGGCACATCAAAGTGAGTAGGAAAATTTGTGACACCATAGTCCCTCACGCTGGCTCCTTGCAGTGTGACTGGGAAAACCCCTCCCGGTTCTTGGTGTCTCTCTGGGAAGGGAAAGAGAAAACTGAAATATATTCCAATGTTCAGACTTTTCAGAAGGCTGTCTGTGAAACTGTTCTCCATGTCACTTGTCTCAGTGTATAGATTGTGCAAGATCTATACGTTGAGAACTATACAACATTGCTGAGAAAAAATTAAAGATAACCTAAATAAGTGGACAGATTTGCTGCCCCTAGATTTAATAATACAATATTCTAAAAATGCTAATTCTCCCATACATGAGCTGTATAATTCATGCAATCTTAATTAAAATCAAAGCCAGCTTTTAAATTGAAACTTAAAAGCAAATGCAAAATAATCTACTAGCCAAGACATTTATTAAAAAGATGAATAAAGTTGAAGGTTTTAACATAATCTGAAACCAGACACAAAAGATTATGCATTGAATAACATCATTTATGTGTAATTTCTAGAAAAAGCAAACATATATAGAAAACACATCAGTGGTTGTCTGTTGATGGGTGTAGAAAGAGAGACTGCCAAGGGACATAAGGGAATATTTGGAATATTTTAGGGTGATGAAATGTTCTAAAACTAGATGTGGTTATCATGGAACAATTCTGTAAACTTACAGAAAAGCATTTAATTAAATGCTTATAGTTGGTGAATTTTATGGTATTTCCATTATTCTTTAAAGGTGTTTTTTAAGTGCTTTAGAGCTGCTTCTTTGAAAATGATAGCTACAGCTCCCTAAATGTCTAATCAAAATGAAAATGGTATACACACTGCATAAACATCCAAGAAAGATACATGCCAGATTTTCTATTTTATTTTGAAATCTGAAACTATTTTTTCTCATTCAACTGGATGGTTCTCTAGGAGATTATAAAGTGCTAATATGAGAGAGAGAAAAAAAATCTCGAACAAGGCTATGACACCAGGAAAATTTGTTAAAAACATACATTTAAATAAATGAACTTTTCAAAATATGAAGACCCAGATCTGTTTGAAATTCCTTCATTCTAGTATAAGATAATTTCTGATGTTTAATATTTTTCAGGTCATATAAAACTTACTTCATTTTAACTACATTTTACTCTCTAAACAACATTACAAAAATATCAGTGAGAAAAAGAACACAACTAAATGTTGCTTAGAAACATTTGGAGATCATAAGTATGAAACTAAAAAAATAGACTATTTTCATAGTAAATATTTAACTCTTCTAAGATAGATTTATTTCATGAACATTTCAATTTTTAGAGTATCTAATTTACTTTTACTTATGAATAATACAGGCATAAATTTTTTTAAAGATTTTATTCATTTATTTTTAGAGAGGGTAGGGAGGGAGAAAGAGAGAGAGAAGCATCAGTGTGCAGTTGCTGGGGGCCATGGCCTGCAACCCAGGCATGTGCCCTGACTGGGAATCGAACCTGCAATGCTTTGGTTCGCAGCCCGTGCTCAACAGACATAAAAATTTAATTATTTTCTTTGGAAGAATGAAAAAGCATCTGATAAAAGTTATGAAAATGTTTATATAGACATATTTATATATTGCAAAGAATTCACTTAAAGACAAAGCATTCTTTTTTTTTAAGAATTTATTTTATTTTAATTTTTTTAAAGACTTTATTTATTTTTAGAGAGGGAAGGGAGGGATGAAGACAGAGAGAAAAACATTAATGTGCAGTTGCTGGGGGCCACAGCCTGCAACCTAGGCATGTGCCCTGACTGGGAATCGAACCTGTGATGCCTGGTTCGCAGCCTGCACTCAGTCCACTGAGCTACACTAGCCAGGGCAGCATTCTTATTAATATTTTAAAATTAGGATCACAATTGTTGCAAGCATAAAAGTGGTTTAACTTTTTTTCCTGGGAGTTTTAGTTGTCAATTTGGACAAGAAAACAAATATGAGTATTATAATAATTGACAAAAGAGAAATATTTCTATTTTTGATGTTATTATTCTTTTGAATAGAATCTAAAGAATCAAATATAAATAAATAAGATTAATGTGATATGGTGTAAGAAAGTGGAATTATGGTACATAATTTTTTCAAGAAGCAAAAAACCCAAAATTGTATTTCTTAGGTGATTTTTATTAGACTATCTAATCTATCAATTGAACAAAATTTCTATAAAAATTTCAACATAAATTTTAATTCAAAATTCAAAACATTGAAACATGCCCAATTAGAGGAGAAAATAGATTACTTGATCAATGGCTTTGATACACTTTCTTATTATTTAGGAAAAATCAAAGTCATATTTTTATTCCATATTTACTAAAAAAATAAATACATTGTAGAGTACATATATAAATGTGATACGAGAATGATTGAAACAGACTATAATATGGGAATATATACAGATTTTTCTTTTATTATTGTATATATTCCATTACCATTTATCCCCCCTTATACCCTCTTCTACCTCTACCAGCCTCACTCCCTCCCATTATCGCCCACTGTTGTCCATGTCCATGAGTCCTTTTTTCTTATTTTGCTGGATCTCTTTACCCTCCCAACTCACCCACCATGCTAGAGTTGTCAGCCCGCTCTCTGTGAGTCTGTCTTTATTCTGCATGTAAATTCAGTCTGTTCACTTGTTTCCACATATGAGTGAAATCATATGGTATTTTTCTTTCTTGGACTGGCTTATTTCACTTAGTATAATGTTCACCAGATCCATCCATGCTGTCACAAAGGGTAAATTTTTCTTTTTTTCAACCAGGTAGTATTTCATTGTGTAAATGTATCATAGCAGTTTTATCCACTCATCTAAGGATGGACACTTTGACTGCTGCCAAATCTTGGCCATTGTAGATATTCCTTTGAATTAGTATTTTGGGTTTCTTAGGATAAATTCCCAGAAGTAGAAACATCGTACAGAATACTTGACTGGAAAAAATTGTTTAGTGATGTAGAGGTAGTGACAACTAAGAGACATGTTTAAATATATAACAATTACATTAAAAATAAAGAAATTTCAGGAATATCTGCAATATAGGGAGCAGATTAAATTTTAGTATCACTATTTCCTTAGTAGCTTTTACAAATCAATAATATATTAACTGCTAGAGAAAAGGAAAAGATAAACAGTAATTTAATGAAAATATCATTTAAGTGACTAATATGCATTTGAAGAAGTGTTTCATTTCAGTGTTATAAAATTAATGGAATTTAAAAAATGACTACGTGTCTTATTTTTCTAGGTAATAATCAAAAATATAATTGGATGCCATTTTCATTACTGACTATAATAAATGTAACATGGATACTGTCCTACATATATAAATGGAATAAAAATGGGTAATTCTTCCAGATGCCTATTTGGCGCCTTTTAGAAACAGTTTTTAAAGATGTACATTTTGCTTGACCAAACCATTTCATTGCAATTAATTAGTGCAAGTAGATAATAAAACGTAACATAAAGTTACAGGAATGTTGGTAGAACTTATGTTCATAGAAGCAAACAATTGAAACTATATTATATGCTAAACTATTATTTATTTGTAGTCATATATTACCACATGATAGGACCATTAAAATGTGATAGAACATGACTTGTTTTCTAATATACACTGAGGCGTAAAATAAGCAGCAAATCAGAATAGTGTTCTATTGCACGTGTGTGTGCTCACATGCATGTGCATGTGAGCATGGCTATTTCATATTAATATGAAAAATCTGGATGATAATACAAATGTTAAATGGCTTTATCTGATTGATATCATAACTTTTGTTTTATTTTTTTTGTATTTGTTATGGTCTACCTTGTATAACAGTGAAGAAGAAAGTAGTAACTACAGTAAAACTAAAAAACTGCAAATACCAGAAATATAGATTAAGGAAAACTACAAGAGTGGAATCCTGATTCTTATAAAGAGTCTGATAATAATATCTATTATCTTCCAAGCTAAAGAATTTCTTTTTAAAGAAAAATATTTTATTGATTATGCTATTACAGTTGTCCCATTTTTTTCTCCCCTTTATTCCCCTACTCCATGAACCCCCCTCCCACCATCATTCCCCACATTAGTTCATTTCCATGGGTTGTACATATAAGTTCTTTGGCTTCTCCATTTCCCATACTATTCTTAACTTCCCCGTCTATTTTGTACCTACCATTTAAGCTTCTTATTCCCTGCACCTTTTCTCCATTCTCCCCCTTCCTCCTCCCCACTGATAACCCTCCATGTGGTCTCTATTTCTATGAATCTGTTCCTGTTCTAGTTGTTTGCTTAATTTGTTTTTGCTTTTTTAGGTTTGGTTGTTAATAACTGCGAGTTTTTTGTTATTTTACTGTTCATATTTTTTATCTTTTTCTTAGATAAGTCCCTTTAATATTTCATATAATAAGGCTTGGTCATGAAGAACTCCTTTAACTTGACCTTATCTGGGAAACACTTTATCTGCCCTCCCATTTGAAATGATAGCTTTGCTGGATAGAGTACTCTTGGATGTAGGTCCTTGCCTTTCATGACTTTTAGTTAAATAAAAAATTGAAGGTTATGTTGCTCTGGCTATGTTCTTATTTCCATTATGCAATGTAATTTATATTTGGATTCTTGTCTATATTCCTGGGATGGATTAAGCAACATTTAATTTGTGGGTTGAGAATATGACCCTCTAACCCACTTTTAGTATTTGTTCTGAAAATTATACTTGAAAGATTCAACTTCATTGTGGAACTGATCTCAGAATAGTGTCTGTTTTCCAAAGTTTTCCACACTGGCCTCTGGGATCCTGGGTTTTTTACTTCCCAATCTAACAGGAAGTTACAACCAGAATGTTGGGAAAAACAGCAATCACTTAAAGGCAGAGGATATATATACCCTATTGAAACATTATGTTCCTATAAATTTATGATTTTGGACATGAATTTTTACTTAGTTATTCAACAGAATTATTGAGTCACTGTTATCTTAATTATTTTCATTTGTTTTGACAGATTACTAAGAACTTAATGCTTTCCTGATTCTATCAAACTTAACTGAGTATTTTTAACATGCAAAAAGTTACATTAGTCCTTGAACATCATTTGTTTTTATATGGCTACACAAATACATCCCACAACTCTTTTCTAATATATCTTCTGCTAGCACATTGATAACAATATCTTAATTAATATTTATTATTTTTGATGTTTAGTAAAATAATTATTCATTTAATTGCTGATGATGTTGTGGGCTTGGAATTCTTCTTTCAAGTATTTAAATTGAAGGACCTCTAAAATCAGATGGGAGCAAGAGGCAAAGTAGCAAGCAGCAAGTATGGAATATATTTGAAAGCACACATTTAATTTTCTAGCCAATAAAACACACATTTATTGTTTCCTTTATGTTCAACAAAATTTGTTGTTTCTTATTATAATGTCTGTGCCCCTCCACTGTTTGCTAAAGATCCATGAAACACTTACTGGGATTTTCCTGACTCTAAAAAAAAAATAACTAAATTAGACTGACATTTCCTAATCATCCCTCAATTAACAAATATAGTTTTAAACAGATAATGTTTATGAACTCAAAATGTACTCTTATGAACCACAATTTTTAAATCACCCATTTTTATGTCTTTGCTTTTTTGTAGGTTTAAATCACATGAAATCTCTATTGACTCAAAAAGTGCTATTACAATTCACTTTAAATGGAAGTGTCACTCCCAATCTTGACTATTAACCCAGTTAACCTACTATATGAAAAAGTTAGCATCAGCCTTAACCTCATGTACTGCACTGTTTCTCACAAAGATGTGCATTTCATCTCTGAGAAGGCGTATTTTTGTTCCTTCTACAATTAACATTTATAATTAATTATACTACTTGGAGATGCTGCAATCACTTTAATTACAAAGCATTTTAATGTGGAACATATGAGACCTTGAATATAGACTGTAACAATCAAGCCATACAACAAATAATTCTACCCCCTAGTTACAGAAACTGCAATAGTTCTTAACATCTAAATGCAAAAGTCATTGGATTCATTATATAACACAGAGATTACTTGTATTTTATCTCTTCTTTAAAGCCAAATTTAATTTCCTCTTCTTCTGGGAAGACTTCCTGCACATATAAGAGATGCTATGTTATTATAATTTTTATCCCTTCTCCACAGGGGGAAAAATTCTGTTCTCTCCCAAATGCTCACCATGACCTTTATGTCTTTCTCATTATACTAAACTTTTAAAATCTTAGTCACTATAATTGCTTTATGTCTTATCCTCCCTGTGAATATTCTGTGCAATGTGACAATACTGTTTCTGATAAGCCACAAATTGAGAACTACAATGCTTTTCACATGGTTAGTACTCGATTCACACGTTTAAAGAAAAAATGGAAAACAGTTCATGGAATTAGCTGCCTCTACCTTTAGGAGTAGCATTTTTTCTTCATAATGTTAATAAAATGTTCATAAGTATTAAATGTGATCTAAACTTCTTTTAATACAGAGCACTGATATTTGCTACCCCTGAAGTTTCAGTTTTTAAAACTACTCCTAGCTCATTGATATTATTATTTTCTCTTCTACAGAGAATAACAGTCATGCTGAATGGATTTTTGCCACCGTATGTCCAGTGGGCACCACATAGGCAATCATTAAAGTGGTTAATTATGCCATTAAATGGTAAATTATGTTAGAATAATCTAATGGTTTTGGAAGAAAGATTATGCAACTAAGAGAAAGATGGTGGTAGGAAATCTATCAGAAATACTAAATACGTGAACTTGTAAAAATTGAAAAACTGTACATCCATAAAGTAATGAATCTTGAACTACATACCTTTTATATAGCTCATGAAATTTTAGAAATTGATAACTATACAAATATACTTCTAGATATTTGATATTTCTTTCCATTTAAGTAATGTGGTCTGCTCTATAAAAGTTATTTGAAAATGACAAAACCTTTTCTAATGCTCCAGATCAATGAGTGTTCTGTCAGTTGATGTGACTCACAAATACCCTTTCCTACTCTGCTCAAATCACAGAATTAGTATTCAAATCAGGGGTGAATACCCTTAGACATGTTATTTATAGTAAATATTGAACATGGTAATAACTAAACTTTAATATTCAAGGAGTAAAAATGTTACATTTCTTATCTATTCATTTGTGTATTTTGTTAATCCATGAAAATATTGTATTTAAGAAATCTACACTTCTGCGAACTTAAACTGACCTTTCTATGTTGTTTAAGTATACTTTAATTTATTTTATCATTATTTTTCTATTGTAAAATATATCTAAATTATTGACAGTACCATTTAGTTATTGACAGAAGAGATACAATCCAGGAGTATAGCTATTTTTTTCTCCTTAGAGGTGACTATGACATTTCCTTCACAGAAATCTTAACAGATTGAGTTGTTTATTTATATTAAAATGGAAGACTGAATCAATTTATAATGCTTTATTAACCTCTATTAACCAGTGAACATAGTTGATTTATAAACTTAACTTTTGAAGTTTGGTGTTAAAACAAGTAACATTTTCTGTGCTCAGCACAGATAAAATGTACAAATATATTAAATTATTTTGATATTTTATATAAAATCAATGATTGCTAAACTTAAATTTGAGATTTATTTTAAAAACGAAGTTTTATGAAATCTATGATGAAATATTTACTTTTATTACTCATTGGAAAATAAAGATAACTAAAAAGTAAGTAGTAATCATTTACATTTTCACCAGGGAGCAATATTTTTATAGTTTGATTTGTATTCTTCCAGATGTGACAATATATAAAAATACCATAAATAAGTTTTTAGGTCAATAAATATTCATTTTCATAGACAGTTGTCTCCATGTATGAATGTACCACATTTGATTTACCTAGCTGAGATAATCGGAGATTCATATTATTTAGAAATTTTCTTGCTGTAAATAACACTGTGATGAACTTTGTTAAAAATGGCTTTAAGTCAGTAAAAACTGAAAGGAAATGTTTTCTGGTTTCGAGTATATCAGATTCTATCAAGTCCTAGAGGATTTATGCTACTCCCAAGAACCTACTGACAGATCATTTAAAAGCATGGAAAGGATTCAGGAAACCATCCTGCATGCAAAATTATTGAAATACCATATCTAAATAATTCCTGATTTTGTTATTATTTTTAATGTCATAGATGTTAGGAGATTACACTACAGTCATTTGTTTGAAAGTGGATTCAAGATACATGGCATTCTCTCCTTAGACGCTATTCTTAGATGCACAGTGACTTAAGATCTGACAAGATTGCTTATGGAATCTCACGCTCCCTATGTGTACTAAACAAATGCAGCATTCTTATATCTAGCTTGATAGAACAAGCGTTTTGTTATATTTTGGTAGTGTGAGTGAGAAGTCATAAAATTTATAAAATTTTTAATTTCTATAATGACTTAGATTCTGGATTGTCAAAATTAGATTTATGCACTTAATGTGTTTACTTGGTGAATTAAGAAAGGCAAATACATGTTTCAGACATGATAAACTTATATATTAATGGAGTCGAGAGAATATGTTTCTATTAACTCATATATGCCAGCAGTTTTTATATATAAGCTCAGTCTTATTGGCCCAAGGATATATGCAATCCCTAGAGTTTATCCAGGAAAACTGAGGCACAAAAAACCTGCAGAGCTAGCGTTAGTGCTCTAATGCAAATAAATTCTGATCCTCAAAGACGTGGATCTTTCTATCTTTCCAATTATTTCTAAAATAAGTATTTGGCTAAATATGGCTCTTTAATATGACATTTAAATAGCATTATATACAACATATGTACTACAAATATAGTTTCTCACTTTATAGTGATATAATGAAAACCTGAAATGAAATATAAATCACATTCATTTAAAATAAATGCTGATTTATAAACTGACTTTTGATGTTTGTGTGAAAACAAGTAAAAATATATTACTTAATAAAATGATGATGAGAATGGATTGGGACATTATTTCTCAAACTTCCTATACATTTCACATGGGCATATCATTAAAATGCAGATTTTGTTTCATTAGGTCTAGAGTAGGGCCTAAGAAACTATGTTTCTCACAAACTTCTAGGTCATGCTAATGTAGACTTTTCATAATAATTGATATAAGACTAATCATTTACAATAAAAAAAAACCTTACTTCTTAGGAGGGGCCATTAAAATGTAGATGAGTCTATGAAAATATTTTTAAACTATTTCAAATTGTACGCCTGAATCCTATATAATTTTATTAACCAATGTCTCGCCGATAAATTTAATAAAAACAGAAAAGTAGCAAGTACTCATATATTTTTGAAGGGCTCTTTTATCTTCATTGATTATATTGGTTAACATGACTACAAAGTTCACAGTGTCTGCTGTGTCCATTTAGCTGCATGAAATGTTCACGTTCTCTCCAACTCAGCATGTATGATCTCATTAGCACCTGTGATTTAAAAAGCCTGAGTTTTTCCAGTAAGATGAAGTTTTATTAGTATTTGCTTTATTTCTGTGTCTCTCATTTCATGATGTGATTATGTGCTACCAAATGTAGAGTTGTTGCCCTAGGACATTGACTTAATAAATATTGACTGCTAAAGATGTGAATCTTCCTAGGGTCTTATGTATAACATATGTGGCTAACTTTAAACAAAAATGACTTAAGAATAAATGAAAATAGTAAATTGGCTTAAATGACAAGGAGGATGACAAAAGCAACAAAGTAAGAGTTGTGGAAAGAATGTATTTGGTAGCTGCAGGTAAATACAAATGTTATTTTTGAAGTAATTAATGTACAGATATCTGACTATTACTTTCAGGAGAATTGCGAATTGTTTACTAAATATGTTTTCTGAAATATCTTTCAGAAAAAATATATATTTTTAAGATTATTTGTTTTTTCCTGAGCACTGTGGTGTGAAGGTAAATACTTAACAAGTAGCTTCCATAAAAGATACATCAGAAAAAAGATATTTTTTTAAGATTATTTGTTCTTTCCTTAACACTGTCATGTGAAGGTAAATGTTTAACAAGTAGCCTTCTGTAATAAAAATTCAGATTGGTAACATTTTCTTATTTCCACAGGACAAAAAACCACCATGGTCTATTCCAAGCAACCAGCGTGATCGTCCTGAGCACAGTCAGGAAGCGATGCCTAAGTGGACTCATGCGAGCCAGTGGAAGTCGCTTTCAATGCGCCCCGGATTCAGTGAAACTGAACACCTTAAAAGTGCTGTATCACAAGAATTGTCGAAGACGTTTTTTAAAGATTCATTTATTTTTCGAGAGAGGAGAAGGGAGGGAGAAAGAGAAGGAGATAAACATCAATGTGTGGTTGCTTCTCACATGTGCCTCTACTGGGGACCTGGCCTGCATGCAATCCAGGCACATGCCCAAACCCTTTGGTTCTCAGGCCAGCACTCAATGCACTGAGCCAAATGAGCCAGAGCTCAAAGACATTCTTTATGTAACCGAACATTTGTTATCAATTATAAAATGTAAAAAATGTAAGCAAAATATAGATAAATTAGGAATAAATCTAACATTTAAAGAATAAAAATACATAGTGGTATACATAGCTTTGAGAATTTTTATTAAAACATTTATATGCATATTTCTTACAAAAATGAAAATAATTCATTTATATTAAACATTTAATTTAAAATATATTAAACTTTTCTAAAATTATTATATATTCTTTAAAAATATGCAATGCCTAAATGAAACTATATCAATATACTAGAAAAAATTGAATCTATTCTTTATAATTAAATCATCTGTAGATTGATTGATTGATTGTAGTTTTTCCATTACCATTTGTCCCCCTTACACTGACCGCCTCAATCATCACACTGTCATCCATGTCCATGAGTCCTTTGTCTTTTTGCTTACTCCTCCATCCCCTAACCCACGTCCCAGAGCTGTCAGCCTGCTATCTATAACTCTGTGTCTTGTCTCTATTTTGCTTTGTTAGTTCAGGTTGTTCATTAGATTCCACATGTGAATGAAATCATAAGGTAGTTGTCTTTCTCTGACGGGCTTATTTCACTTGTGAATAATTGCATTGCTCTTTTTGATTTCTAATCACTCTCTTTTTGTTTATTTGTTTTTCTTTCACTAATTAGACTAGCTAAGATCTCTAGTATATCATTGAGAGCATATCTTTTTCTCTGAAATTATGAACATCTAACTAATTTTCCACCATTAAGCATGATATTAGCAGTAAGATTTTCATTTTTCCAGTTATTTATATTCTGAAAATATTCATAATGGTTAAATTTTAATATCATGAAAAGTATATTCCATATCTCTTAAGATGATTATACTTTTATTTTCTTTATTATAGTAATGTGGGAATTCCACTGATTTTTTTTTTATGTTAAACCATCCTGGGGTAAAGTCTTTTACATATTGATGAGTTTGAGTTTTTAGTCCTCTATAAAGAACCATCACATCTATGTTTAACAAGGATAGTCATTTGAAATTTTCAATGTCTTCTATTAACTTGGAATTAGGTTTATAATAATGAACTCACAAATGCATTAAAAAGTATGTCCTTGTCTACTATTTATAAGGGAAAAGGGAACTGGATGAAAGAAGGTAAAAGAATTAGCCAAAGATCATGTACGAGTGTGCATAACCCATAGACACATAGAACAGTGCAGTGATGGTCTGAAGGAAGGGGGGATGGGAACTGTATGGTGGGCAAAGGGGGAGAAAAGGGAGACATCAGTAAGTGTTGACAGGAAAAATAAAGTTAAAAAACAAAATAGAACTACTGTATACAATTTTTAAAATAAAAATAAATAGATATGTAAAGTTATTATTTATTAGTGAAACATTTAAATGTAATTTGCCAGTGAAGAAAACTTGGATTTTTCTTTGTGGGGAGATTTTTATTTATAAGTTCAATTTATTAAATGTAGGATTACTCTGATTTTATGTTTCTTCTATTATGGTTGACCCTTGAACAATGTGGGGGTTAGGAGAACCAACACCTTGGGCAGTCATAAATAATGTTTGACTTCCCAAATACTTGTTACCCTTTAGTTTCTAGTGGAAATTGGTCCCAGGATCCACATGAATACCAAAAGCCACAGATGTTCAAGTCCTCATTATATAAAATGGCATAGATCAGTGCAGAGAGTTGGATGTCCACATTCATGGGCTCCCAACCTTGGATCTAAACATGTACAGGTATCTAGTGAAAAAAATCCACATGTATAAGTAAACTTGTTTAACTCAAACTCTTGTGATTCAAGGGTTAACTATATATTGTTAATTTCTGTTTTTCAAACAATTTCATCTAGACTGTCAGATTTATTTACAAAAAATATATAACAATATATATAACAATATATAACTATATATTGTTAATTTCTGTTTTTCAAACAATTTCATCTAGACTGTCATATTTATTTACAAAAAAATTGTTAATAATGTTACCTTATTATGTTTATAGTATTTATAATAAGACGTGACAAGCTTTTTCTCTATAAAAGGCCAGATGATAAAAGTCTCCACAGGCCATACAATCTCTGACATGACTACTTGACTCCTTTGCAATGTAGAAGCAGTCACAGACAACACATAAACAAATGGATCTGTTTATGTATCAATAGAATTTTATTTTCAAATATTTCCCCAAAATGTATGCAGAATTTGCTCTTTAAGTCTTCCTTTACCCATCCCTGATATAGTGGTATCTACAGTAAAGTTAGGGCCTACAATACTGTATCCTATTTTATTATAGAATATTCTTTATAGGGAACAGATTCACGTAGCAGTGACGAATGTAAAACAGCCCCTGATTTGGAAAAGCAGCAGGAGCCAGTCGTTGCATAGGACCCAGGCCCACAGATCAGTTTTCCCATGGGGAGTGAGGCCTGCATTGTACCTAGGCTACTATGAGGCTCACTTTTTTGCTAAAACTCCCTCACCCTGAATTGAGGCAGCAAATGTTTACTGCATATCTTTAAAGTAGCTTCCTAAAGTCTGTGCTAAACCTCCCAAGGATAGAGTGTAACCAGTTCAACCACTTTTTCCCTTGCATCTGCAACATCCTTTTCTTTGAAGTAATTAGCAACATTCTGTCCTTTGTTTTCTGTAAAAATAATCACCTAAAGCACACCTCTGCATAGTAAATGAGGACCATCCTTGATATAATGTGCCCAGAAAAGCAATAAAAGCCTTTCTAGGCAGGGGTCAGGGACCCTCTCTCACTTAGAGAGGGGCAGTGCCATCTCGTTTTCTACACTGGACTTTTGTAGTCTGTGTGAATTTGTTCGTCGCAGCCACAACACACGGAACCTGCTGGATGGAGTCTGCATCAATTCTCTATCACAGTTTTTGTTCTCTTTCTTTTTGTCCCTAACATAATATCAAGTGGTCTGTCCTTTGTAAAGACGAAAATTTTTGTTTTATATTCTTCTCTATGTGTTGCTTTTCAATTTAATGTATTTACACTGTTATCTAAGTATTTATTTTACTTTCTTTGGATATAATTTGCCCTTCTAGATTTTGGGGTGACTATTAGTATATTTTATACTGTTCTTCTCTAATGTAAGCACTCAAAATGATAACATTTCTTCTAAGCATGTAGAATATGTGCAACATACATTTTAATGTGACATTTCAAAATTTCACTCAGTTTGAAATATTTTCTAAATGTCTTTGTGATTTTTCTTCAACTAATGAATTATTTTGTTTAAAAGAAAGTTGCTAATTTTAAAATGAGAATTTTTCCACATTTAACAATCTCATTCTAATTTAAATTCCTTATAATCAGAGACCATACTCTGCATGACTTCAAATCTTAGAATTTTATTGAGAATTACAGAAGTCAGATAGCATATGGCCTATTTTATTTCATAACCTATGTTTGATTTCAAATGTTTATCTCCTCAGTTTTAGAGTATAGTCATCTATAAATGTCTCAAGGTATCATGGTTTATAAGATTGTTTAAATCTGTTGTGCCTGAGAAATGGATATTAAAACTTCTAAGTATGTTTATAAATTTATCAGTTTATGCATCATGAATTTTAAAAATAAATGATTCATTCACATGAATCCCTTTTATGTCTTTTTAATAAATTTACTATTTTATTATGAAACAGTACTCTTTACCTTTAGTAATACTCACTTGCTTAAATTTTACTTTGTCTGATATTAATACAGACACATTGGCTTTCTATAACAAGTATGTCAAAGTCTGTCAAAATTAATTGCCCATACTTTCTTTTTATCCTCTTCCCTTTCCCCTTCCTCCTCCTCTTTTTTTTTTTTTTCTTCTATTGATGCTTCCTCCCTTCATTTTTTTTTTTCCTATTCAGGCCCTCAATAGATTGGCTGATGCCTGCATACATTGGTAAGAATGGATCTTTTCATTCACTTTGCTGAGTCAAATGCTAACATCTTCCAGAAACACCCCCATAAACACCAACAAATCATACTTTACCAACTACCGGGCATCTTTTACCCCAGTCAAGTTGACACATAAAATTAACCATCATGATGTACAATATATGCCTTATAGATGCATACATTGTTTGGTTCAGTTTCTAGTATTTTTTATTTTTATTTTTAAGAGTGAGATTGACCTATTATTTTTATGTATTTTTCTATATTGGTCAAATACTTATAATTGAAGTAGGGAATAATTCTTGTTTTGGGGGTTTTTGAGAAGAGTTTTTCTAACTTGTTTTTATTTACTTATTTTTTCTTTGTGGGGAAATCATTAACTACTAATTTAATTTCTTTAATGATTAGAACACTGTTTGGCTTTCTGTTTCTCCATGAGTCACTTCCTATAAATTCTTTTTTCCCCTCCCCTTAGGAATTTGTCAGTTTTATATATTTTAGAGCTTATTGCTTGAACTTGCTTTTTTAATTTTCTGCTAAATTTGTAGCATTATCCATTTTTTATTTTTGCTATTGCATATTTGTGCCTTCATTCTTTTTTTACTCTAGTCTTATTTTCTGCATGAGTTATATTTCCTTTCCTTCTTCCTTATGTCTAATAATTTTAGATTGCATCTTAGACATTACAAATGATACACTGTAGAAAGTAAGAATTTTATTGTACTCTTTCTTTTGGGGGGGTGGTTCTCAGGCTGATGCTCAATCCACTGAGCTACACCAGCCAGGGCTTGAACTCTTCTAAAGTGTCTTGTGTTTGTTTGTTTGTTTGTTTTGATAGGTGGATAATGTGCATAGATATGACCTGAAATATCTGTCTCCTCTGTGGTGGGAAGCAGCAGACATGTTCCTCAGTTTTTTTATCCCACTCATTTTGCTGCTTACAGATGTTTTGTTTTGTTTTTTTGACATGTATACTTCAAAGTTCAGACCAGTATTTAGATTAAGTTTATAGGTAAAAACTAAATAGTCTTTTACTTTTGTCTTCTTTAAGAAATTTGCCTTTTTACTTTCTAAACCCTGATCATCATTCTGATTTACATATGCTGGTTAGTAAGACAATAGCCTTTCTACTGAGCTATAGTCACCCCTGTGGCATTGGCTGGAATCCTTTCCTAGGCAAAAATTCTTGTAAATGAAAAAGTAATCCAGTATTTCTTGTTTTTCCTGTTTTTTATTAGTTAATTATTTCTGTAGTAGCTGATTATATTATTCATTTTATCTCATTGTCTTTTTGAATATACTTTCCTTGTTTTGGTTGTTTTTAGGTTTTTTTCTTTGTTTCATACATTACTTTATTGTTGTTCAATTACAGTTGTCTGCATTTTCTGCCCCTAGTCTCCTCTACCCCATCCAAACCCACATACCTCCCTTGCTTCCATACTCTGCCTTGGTGTTCTTAGGTTTCTAATATGCATACTAAACTTACTACTATTGACATGAAATAATATATTACTTCACATATAATGTAAGGGTTTTGTGAAAATATATTTTTATCCCCTTCCCCTATGTTGAGATAACATTATCATAGATTTTATTTCTACATGTGTTTTATATTTTATACTTAGTACTATTATTTTGTTTTAAACAGTTATAACTTTATAGTAATAGGATTTAAAACAATATTTAACCTACATTTAGCATTTGTTATTATTCTTAATTTCTCCATATACATGGTGGTATTTACATAACATCATTTTCTTTTTGCCTGATGATGAATCTACTTTTACATTTCTGAATTGTGTGCAGTCAACTTCTATGCTAGAGTAAAGGCTATATCTCTGGATTGCCTTTCCAGGAAGTATGGAGATATAAGGAAGATTAATCAATATGTAATTTCTGGTTGTGCACTAAATGTGATGGGTCACATCTAGTTCTTGTCTTACTCTGTTTTCAACTGCCTGGAATGGTAGCAAAGACTGCAATGGTCATGCAACCCCATGCCAACGAAGCCACATGTCAAAAATAAAATTAAAAGTTAGAAGGAGCCTGGGGTCATGTTGAATTCGAACATAGATAGCCAACCTAAAATCTTTATTTTTATATTAAAAATATATGAATGTCTAATTTATTTATGTCATTATTAGTTTTGAGTCTCTACCAATTGAAATGATACTTAAGCCAATATAGAATTTATTACCTGGAAATGGGATTCTGACATAGCAAAATTTAAAATATGTGGCATGACTTATAAACACTGGGCATTGAGGACACAATCTGGAGAGTTAGTGATTGCTGGAGAAGCCCTGATATTTTTGAAGATAAAACCATATGCTAATAGAGATTATAAATCTAGGAATCAAAAACTAAGAATGCTAGTACACGTGGCTGCTTTTCTTTGTTGTTTTTATGAAGGTCCTTCAAAACAGGGATAAATTTTATCTAAATCTAGGGATTATAAAAGCTATTATGAAAAGAATAACAGCCATCCAGAAAAACTAACTATATTGTCGTCTCCTTTTTATAAAAGTGTTGCCATATGACCACACTATATACAACAATGGAACTCGGACTCACGAAATTGGTGGCAATCATCCTGGAAAGCCAAACCACAGAGCCTGCAGTAAATGGTCAATGATTGCTGGCTTATCAAATTTCCCCCCTGCATCCAACTCAGGACCAACCAGGAAAACCAAATCTATACTCCAAACAAATCACGTTAAGACTCGCACTGGTAGTTCACCTGCCTCTGACTTCTAGGTCAAAAGATCCAATCAGAGCATAACTGAGTCCTCCCCTTTTTCTCCCTCTAAAGCTTTTTCATCCCCTTCTTATCTCTGAGTCTCTACAAAATGTGTGTCGATGGCTGACTCCCTTGCAAGAATAAATACCTTGTGTTTTTTTCTCATTTAGGTTATTTTAGTGTATTGCCCCTCCTCCTCCGTCT
>PVIA01007512.1:0-26751 GCA_004024845.1 Tonatia bakeri
AAAAAAAAGTTCTACTTGTTTATTTGGAAACCACCCCAGCAATTCTCTCTCCTGATCTCCCATGCTCTTCCCACTAGACCTTCCTACTGGCAAATGAATATGGTACAATTTCACCCATCTTAAAAAAGAAACAGCCCTGGCTGGTATGGCTCAGTGGATTGAATGCCAGCCTGCGAACCAAAGGGTCATCAGTTCGATTCCCAGTCAGGGCACATGCCTGGGTTGCAGACCAGGTCCCCAGTAGGGGTGCATGAGAAGCAACCACGCATTGATGTTTTGCTCCCTCTCTTTTTCCCCCTTTCTTTCTCTCTCCCTTCCCCTCTCTAAAAAGAAATAAATAAAATCTTTTAAAAATAAAACAAAAGAAACAAGCAAACAAAACAAAACAAAAACCTCCATTAACTCCACTTATCCCTCCTGCTAAAATCCAAACTTCTCCTTTCCTTTAAAGTAAAGATGCTTATTATGAAGTGTTTTTCCCCCCTCTCACTGTCTCCAATTCCTCCCTATTTTCACTTGAACCAGACTCAGGAAGTTTTTGCTCCTACCATCTGTCAAAGCTGCTCCTTTCCAGATGACCGATGGCTTGCCTGTTGTACTAGCCCCAGCTGATCCCGCCCTCCTCCCTCACTCACGTCCCTCAGTTGGCTGCCTGGATGCTGCACTCAGCTCCTTTGCTTCTTTCTTTCTGGCTGCTCCTTCTCGGTGTCCTGCGCTGGTTCCTCCTTATCTTACCCTTGAGATGTCCCTGGGTCTCTTCTTTCCCGCTGTACTCACTCTCTTAGTCACCCTCTCATCCGGTCTCAGGGCCTTAAACACCACCCTCCGCCCTCACGCCCATTCCCTTCACTGAACCTGCTTCTCCTACAACTGTATCCTGTCTGAAATATGGGAACTTCATCCTTCTTTCTGACAATTCCAAAAAAAACTCAGACTCATCCTTGACTCCTCCTCTCTTTTTGGCCCACACATCCAGCACGGCAGGGCATCCCGTTAGCTAAATCATCGTGTTCTATCCGGAATCCATCCACTTTTCTTATTACCTCCCCTGTCACAACCTGGGCTGAGTCAGCGTGGTTTCTTGCCTTCAACACTGCAAGTTCTCACTGGTCTCAGCTTCGGCTCTTGCCCCTCTACCATCAGCTCTCCATCTATATATACGACAGCCACGTGATGTGTTAAGAGATCTGATCATATCTTTTTGCTCAAAGACTTCTAATGGTGTCACATTTCACTGAGACAAAAATGCAGTAACCTCGCAATGTTCACAAGCCTTGTGGGGTCTCACCCTAATTTTCTTTCATCTACTGCCACCACCCCAGACGTGCACACACAAACCTCTTCAGCTACAGTAGCTCCTTGACATTCCCAGAACTCAGCAGGCATGACCGGGCCTCGGGGCCTTCGCCCCTCCAAGACAAACTGCATGCAGTTAATCACACAATTTGCTTCTCGACATCCTTTTTGTCTTTGCTCAAATAGTATCTTCTCAGTGAAGTCTTCCCCAGCCACCTTATTTAAAATTGAGCAACTCCTCTCTCTCCCCAACACTGTTTAGCACCCTTTCCTGCCTTTATTTTTCACCAAAGCACTTAATACTATCTAATCTTCCATACAAAGGTATTGCTGTCTTTGTCTCATTACTGAAACAATTATAATTACTTGCTCAACTGTCCTCTTCATTGGAATGTAAACTCGACAAGAGCAAGATTTGGGTGTGTTTTGTTCACACTTGTATCCCCAGCATCTAGCATGAATGAATGAATGTATGAATGAATGGTCAGGACCTTATTCCTCTGAGTTTGCTTCCTAAGGGCCAGTAGGACTGCAGGGTGGGCATTTCGGGATGTGAGTTCCATTAGATATCTAGGGTCCCTGTGGACACTTGCGTTGGGAGGTGGGAGGAGACCTAGGGCCTAGACGTGAGCATCAGGAGCTTTCATGCTACCAAAGGAGGAGAGCCTGATCAGACATGCTGGTCCCTCCCACAAGTCTCTGCCTTGCTCTTAGAGGAGGCGTGTAGTGGGAAGCACGAAGGCCCCTGTGTGGTCTGTTCCTTCCAGTGTGGCTCTGTCCTCTGTGCTCTGCTGTAACAGTGGTGTAGCCTCTCCAAGAGACCAACACCAGAACAAGAAGCTGCTGAGCCCCCTTGTAGGCACCACAAACAAAAAAACACTTGGGAGGTGACCACCATCGAAGAACCAGGAAATGGTGTGAGCACGTGGCAGACAAATCTGGTTATCTGGAGTGCCAACCACTGGCCACCGGTCAACAGGGAGGCTGCTCTGGCACCAGGAGGCTGTGAGATGAAGTGGTTGAGGCCCTCCCACCAGATTGCCTCACTCTTTCTCCACTTACTGGGCAGTGTTGGTACTTTCTTATTTTGGCAACAGGAAAAGCAGCATAATAAGGTAACATTTTCAGTGCTGGTTTTCTCACTTACTCTCTTCATTCCTTCAGGTCTTCTATATGGTTACATAGTGTGTCTTTACTCCTGGTTTTCCCCTTTGCTCTGAACTCTATCTCATATTAAAAGAACTACTGCTTTTCCTGATGAATGTTGACATGTTACCTCTTTTTCCAGCTTTAACTTTTCATCTGCCCACATGATTATATTTGAAATGAGTTTTGTATGGACAGCATAGAGTTAGGTTGTATTTTCATCCACTATGCAAATCTGTCTTTTAATTTAAAGTAATCATTGATACAATAGTACTTGAGTCTGACATTGTACTTGTTTCATTTTTCCCCTTTGTGTCAGTTCCTCTTTCTCCCTTCCTAGTCTCAGTGGCTTACTTGAACATTTTTTAGAATTTCAGTTTATTTGTTGTGCTTTGCAGTACATTGCCTCATGTAAATTTGCCACTGGGTGAGTGGTTACTTTAGTTATTACAATATATACACCAATTCATTAGTCTACTGGCATTGATGTTTTACTACTTTGAAGTGTAGAAAATGTACTTGCATTTAAATCCCTTTACTTTCCCTACTTTTGAAATATAACTGTCATATTTCCTCTCCATATATTAAACACAACATCAAATATGTTATAATTTTTGCTTCCACCATCAAATATAACTTAATAAACTCAAAAAACAAACATATCCTTTTTAATTTACTCTATATTTACCCAGTCAATTGTTCCTTTCCGAAATTTCAAGTCTTCTCTTGTATTTTCTTTCTGTTCAGAAAACTTCCTTACCCATTGTTGAAGAGTAGGTCTGCTAGTGACAAATTCTTAGTTTTTCTTTAACTCTATTTATTTTCCCTTCATTTTTAAATGTTACTTTTGCTGGTTGTAAAATTCATCGTTGACGCATCTGGTTATTTGGAAACTACGGGGTCAGGGGGTGGGGGCAGGACAGAAACAGGTTTTCTATAGGGCTGGTCTAGAGCAGCGAATGTATTAATAGCCAAAAAGACTTTCTGTTGTTAGCAATGCCTTTCCCAATCCTTTGGCTAGAGGAATAAGCTGCACTTGGTGCTTCACTGCCACATCATTGAAGTCTGAATATCCCCAGATAGTCTGTCTTCTTCTTTCCCCCTTCCAAAGTCTTCCTATGACCGGCTGCTCTGTATGCCCAGAGTGCTCATTATTTTAGTTGTGAGAGGGAGAACCTGGGAACAGTGAAGCTTTTCTGTCTTATCCAGATGCCTCTTCATTCATTTATCTGCAATGGTTTTGTGAGCCTCTACTATGCTCTGAACACCCAGCTGGGAAGTATGAACTCACAATGAGCAAGACAGACATCCCCATCCTCCCAAAACTTACATTCAAGTGGAGACAAAGGACAGTTATATAAGTAATTACAACAAAGCGTCATGAATACTATGATAATGCCTCTTTACACGACTTTGCATGGAACAGAACACATGAAACAGAGAGAGAACTACACAGCCCAGAATAAGTTGAATCTCTTTCAAGCCTCACAAGTTCATTTTTTAATAATAGATCCAATCATTAGAGTATGATTGGAAACCATTTTGATTGACTTTGTGATTTAGTTGAGAACATTCTGAAAAGTAAGAGCTATGGTGAGAGAGCTGTCCTGACCCCACAGCTGCTAGTGGGTCTGTGAGCAGTGGGGTTTTTCTAGAACCAAAGAGCTACCACATACAAACATGCTCACATCCCTTAGAAGCACCAGGCTGAAGCAGCAAAAATCACTGTGAAGCCCTAATTCCTGAGTGTACACACTTGGACACCACCAGCTCTCGTTAGAAAGTCAGTGGTCCTTCACTGGGACCAGAGTCTCCGTTTTTGGAAAGTTGTCTTCATTTGGAAGAACTTTGGACAACCTGATCCAAGAAAGTTCTGTTCCCTGGCTTATTTTTACTAAGCCAACTTGCTGGTATGTCTCAGGCCTGCTAAACCTAGTCAAGACAAATAACTCTGAAAGTTATTTGAAATGAATAAAACTGATTTCAAGGACTAACCGATCAAGAAGACTTACCCAACACTTTATACCATGACCGTAATTACATTACGTGTGAATAAACAAATAGACTGTGGGAGACTAACTGTCTGACTTTGAAAGAAATTAAGTATTAATATATTTAATACATCTTAGCATATACATTTTCAGCCAGACACAAGATTTTCAATGCAATATTTCCTCAGATATAAATAAAATCTTTCTGTCCTTTTTCTTAAACTGCATCATAGTGACTAGTATCATAGAGAATAAAGTCTAATATACTGTAACTGGTGAAAACTCAACTATTAACTATTTTAGACTAAGCTGTTGATTGACAGCTCTCATGGGAGACATGGTTCCATTCATTCACTCAATTTTCATTCACTCACCCATGCTCCAAGACAATGCATTCTAAATCTGTGACTTAACAGGGCAAGCATGGGCTTCCTGCCCAAGTCCCTGTGGAGGACTAACATTTCATTTAATCCCTAATCATAAAGTCACCATTACATAGGTGAACTGAATATCAAACATAAAGCCAAAAAGATATAATTCCATAAGGAAAGGCATGTACTTTATACAAAGAAAAACATGGCCCTGAGTATATTGTAGAAAATTACTTACACTCCGTCTGTTCCAGTAAAGCACAACAAATGGACCTCAGCACACTGAGAACTACCACTTTCTGGAAGTCCTCATTTGATTCCTTTTAAACAAATTTGGTCTGAAATGTTCAGTCATACTTCATTTAAAAAACTCAAGTGAGTAGATATGACAATATGACATGTCTCTAAATTTAAATCAGGAAGAAGCTACACTTTATATAAACAACTAGAAGGAAATGAGGAAATTGGGGCTGACTCCTAAGGAAAAGCCCTCCGTTGCCCTCAACATCAGGCCCTTTCCCACCTATGGAAGCGATGATGTAACAGCACAGCAGAGGGTGTGGGGATGCCCTGCCTCCTGCTCCCCGCTTCTATGGGGCAGGAAGCTCCAGGCTGGCTGGCTGATGGTGTGGTCACATTCCTCACCTCCAGAGCTGGGGTGACACAGCCCAGTGAGTGAGCTGGGCCAGCAAACAGTGCCCCCTGCCCTGGGGTTCTTTGGAATGTTTATGGAGAAAAGGGGCTTCCTTACCAGTTCCCCTGTCCCTGGAGAGCTTGTCCTCCTTCTCCTCCCTCTCTAAGGTGCTGCTGGAGGAAGAGATGCTGGAGGCAGAGCAGTTGTCCCTCTCGTTCACCTCCTCGTTCCGCCTCTCTTTCTCACTGAGGGAGGCCCGCTCTTCTGGCTCCTGCTCCACTTCGCTCTCTGTCCCCACGTGGGCAGGGACTACTTCCTGGTTGGCCTCATCAGCCGCCTGCCCCACCTCTGCCTCTGGATCCGGTTCTGCCTCCGGTTCGGGCGCAGGATCCCTGGTGCTCACTGGTGGAGACAACAATGGAGATACAATCACAACAGGAATATCTCGGAAGTGTCAAGCAAGGTGTGAGAATGGATGTGAGGCTGATTTCTCTGCTGTGTGTGGTAGGCAGAATGCTACAGATGGTCCTGAAGACTCCTGTCTCCTGTTGATTCAATCAAAGACACGTCAAGGCACTGCTGGGAAGGGACTGCGTGGCTAATATTCAAGTCTCAAGTCGGTTAACATTAAAGCCTAGAGATCATCTAGGTGGGGCTGCTCCAGTCTCAGGAGCCTTCTGAAATAGGATGTTTGCAGATTAGCAGCAGAAAAGGACATCAAAGAGATTACAACCCGGAGAAGGATTTGACACAACACTGCTGCTTTAAAGGTAGAGGGACCATGTTGACGAGGAATGAATTCTAAGAAGCTGAGAGTGAGTCCTGGCTGACTGAAAACAAGGAACAGGGACCCTGGTTTTACAAGCACAAGAAACTGAATTCTGCCAACAACCTGAATGAACCTACAGGTGGAATCTTCTCAGGGCCTCCACATAAGAGCCCAGCCATCACAACCTTGACCAAGGCCTTGCGATATGCAAGGCCAAGAACACAGCTGAGCCATGCTGGACTTCTGAGATAATAAATGGGGGCCATTTTGATTTGCTGATTTTGTGCTTATTTGTTATTAACAATAGAAAACTGATACATGATCCTTCTGTCCCTTCAGGGGAAGGGGGGAAATCCACTATGAATTAAGCTGGTAAGCAAAGAGCAGCCTGATGTTCTATCAGCGGCTACACCAGTGAGGCCTGTCGCCTTTTGCTTGACATGTTTGCTCATACTGTAAATTCATCCATCATTTTGGAAGCTATGCAAAGAACTATGTGTAAACCTATCAAGACTGGAGACCTGCTGCTTGCACCAAGGTAAAACACTCTTGCCCCCGTGTGCCATCCTCTAGGGAGGGGCAATGGCACAGTGTGGCTTTCTTTGCATGTTTTTGTTGCAAAAAATTGTCAGCTGTGAGCTGTGGATAAGTAGCTGAAGGACTGGGAATACAAAAACATTCTGAGCCCACTGCCACATTAAAGGCCAGAAGAGTTAGTTCACCCCCGAGGGTCTTTGACCAATGTGGGCAAAGCCGCACTGCTGGAATCCCAGCAGTGTGCCCCAAGAGTTCTAGGCACACACAAGTTCAAACGAGATTTGCACGTGGCGGGAACTGTGAGACCTGTGCAGACCCCATAAGAACAAGCAGACCAGGGAGCTCTCTTTCTGGGGGTATCTTGCCCTGCCAGCTCAGGTGAGCAGGGATGGCTGACAATGGGGTGTGCACAGCAGGCCCCCTGCAGGCCGAGCAGTGGCATTACTATGGGAGAGAAAGGCTCAGCCCTCGCTGGGCGGGGCGCCTTGCTGCCCTCTGCCTCCCAGCAAGAAGTCGTCCTGCCAGGATTCACTGGGCCCAGCACCCCTGCCCCTCGTCCGCTCTCAGGCTGCCTTCTCCTGAGAATGTGTCAGGGAACTTGGGAGGGAGGCAGGCAGACAGTGGGAAGGTGGAGATGCCAGCCTCTCCCATCCCTGAGTAACTTCCAACCACTGCAGGGAAAAAGTATGCCTTGGTGGGACCCCTGCCCCATGTGCCCTTCAGGTTAAAAAAAAAAATGGCTGTAGAGGATGGAGGGCCTCCCCCTTCTGCCTGCCTGTGGCTTGATGACTTGTGCTTCTTCTGCTGGGGACTCTAGCCTAACACAGGAGTCTGCTCTCCTGGGAGCTGGGGGCAGCAAAGGCCCCTGCTGTCTACTGGCTGTCCGTACCGGGTGTCTCCAAGAGGGATGGTTACAGGACCTGGTGATATGATGGCCAAGTTTCCGGGCAGAGACACATTGGCTGGCAGCAGCTGGAGGAAACCATAGGGCATGACCGTGAATGTGAACCCACATGCCTAAGAATGGGCGTGTCAGGCACTTTTCCTTAAAAGCAGAAACTGGGCTGATCCAGGGAAAGAGTGAGCATGCCTTTGAGAAACATTCCCTTTGGTGTTGAAGGAACTTTTATGGCAATTTCTTTTTCATCTGATAATAGAGTATTTAGCAAAGAGATACAAAACTCTCTCCATTTCACAAGCATGGCAAAAGCATAGTTTTAGCAATAGCAGTGGAATCATTTGGTTGACAGAAAGCATCTGCTCTTGCACACATTAACTTCAGAATAGCCACATCAAAACAAAAATGTGTTCCCAACAGCCTAGCATGTGGCGTGCATTTGAGTTTTAATTGGTGAGCATATGGCGCAGAACAGCGAGGGTGCCTCCACACGGCTTTATCACTGACAGGGAGACGGGCACAGTTGGTTGCCATAAGTCTGTGTCTATTCACCATCCCCAGGAGACGGGGCAGACAAAGGAGGAAGGATCCAGGATTTGATGGCTGCTTGACTCCAGCCTACACGCACCCCACTGTCTTGTTTCCTTCCCCCTAAGCAGCGACTCTGCCCTCTGGTTAGATAGAAAGCCAGCAGCTGCCTGGATAGCTGTGGTAATGGGCACACAAGCACTAGAAACCCACACACTCTTGGGAATACACAATACAATGGCACCCCCTACATCAGGGCCTAACTTCATGGAGTCAGATGTTTCCATGTGTGATCCGACCACTGGGGTGGTTTCTCGTTTCCATCACTACCAGGGAGGGTAGTCATCTGAACGGAGCGCAGCCTCAGTGTCCACAAAGTCTGACTGCGAACTGTGGTATGTGAGGTAGTCCTAATGATGAACAAATTCAATAGTACCCACACACATTCAAGGCAAGCAAAGCCACCAAGGATGGAGAAAGTGGAGGCAGAGAGCCAACACACAGTTGCTCATTCCCGACAATCTATGTGCGATCAATGTACACACCAGGCAACACCTGTGTGTGTCATCGGCCCAGCACACATCTCTGCTTTCAGAGGGCTCACACTTGGCTAGGGACACAGGGCAATATGACCCATCAACAGGTCACGGTGGTATGGGGCCAGGCACCCAAGTGAGGGCACTGGGTGACAAGTGACAGGAGTCCCTGGAAGGAGTGGCCAGGATCCAGAGCAGAACCCTTCTCCAGCCGTATCCAGGAAACACAGGAACAAGGGCAGAAGGTCCGTGAGGGCCAAACCGCAGCTTCTTCACATCCAAGAGCCCCCAGCAAGGCCCGGGGCCAGCAGCTGCTCACAGCGTTATGCAGGAGGCGCTCTGCAAGGACACACTAAATTCCAGAACACTTCTGTCCCCCCTTCCCTTTATCTGTCACCAGGGACTCCCTCGTCAACACCCCCTTTCTCTCTCTCTCTCTCTCTCTCTCTCTCTCTCTCTATTTCTTTTGAGTCACTGCCCAAAGCCAGGCTGGCCGCTCTCTGGGCAGACACAGGGATAAGTATCACCTATACTCCCCGAGTCCCCAGAAAATAGAGGAACCACGCTAGTCTGCAGGGAAAGTCCTCAAGAGAACTGCCGTATCTGCCAACACCGCGGGGTGGGGGGAACTGCTCACAGCTTCCCACTGTGGCTAGTCCCAGTATTTATGAGCCTTTGTCTGGCCCAACAATGGTGTTGGTGGGGAGAGAGACAGTGACACACAGGACAGACCTGGCTCTTGTCGTCATGGAAGTTACAGAATCTCCCCACCATGGCCTCTGCATGGCAAAGGTGGGTCAATCCTACTGCCAATGGACACAGAGAACATCCAGCCCTCAGCTCCCACTAGACACGATGAAAAAGATTTATGAATGTCATGGCTGTTCTAAGAGCAAAAGCATGGAGCCTGGCAGGTATGGCAAGGGTCTTTGGTAAGGCCTGGGAAGGGATGTAAGTCTCTGTGCTCACATGACATTGAAGCAGAGTCTCCAAAAATGAAAAGGAGGGGGAAAGTGGATCTGAGAACATTCTGGCAGAGGGAAGAGCATGTGCAGAGACTTGAGCACAGGGCGTCCTGAGGGAATGGAAGCTGTCCAGTGTCAGGACCAGGGCCCGGGCCTTGTAAGGCAAGGTAAGGACCTGGAACTTTACTCAAGGGCAGTGAGGGCCACTTCAGGTAGAGACAGGCCACATTTCATTGTGTCTGATAGGACCCCCTGGTTATATCCGCATCACAAACTACACTTACTTCCCTCCGGGACCACTGGGGCATGCCTGCAGCTACGAGTGAAGCTCCTGGTCTGTGTGGAGTAAACAGAGCAGGAGGCAAACCCTGCAGACAAGGAGACCGAGGAGGAGGAGCTGAGGGCCAGTCAGCGGGGATCAAGAGCGGAATGAATAAACAGCGCCACTGGAAGAACACGTGGGCAAGGACACATGACTGAGATTCTGGACAGTGGGAAGAAGTTTTCCACCCTGGAGTCCCTCTGGGGGTGGGGCTGTGTTAACCTTCAAGGGAGCAGGGGCGGCTGTGGGGCTGCTGGCTCCCTCTGAGGCACTGTACACTGCACACTGTACTGTCGGGAGGTCCTCTTATTACCCTCAGAGAGCCGAGGCTGTGAGGAAACAGGGAAGGCTCCGGAGAAGGTGCTGGCAGGAAGGGAGGGGCAAGACACCCGCACCCAAGCACACACCTGCAAGGATCCTGCAGCCCTGTCTTCAAGTCCGGCTCAGAAGTGATTATGATAAACCAAACTTGAAAGTCGGGGGCTGCCATGGCTCCCCACACTCACCCTTCTAACGGAGGAAGGACACAGAGATCTGACGGCATCTCTGGGGCTGGGCAAAGGAAGGGGGAACTATGAGCATTTGGGCCAGGTGCCCAGGCAGCCCTTCTCCTCGTAGGGCGGCGGGGTGCGAGGGGGGGGGGGGCGAGTTTGGAAACAAAAGGAGGACATGGCAAGAAGTGGCTGGCAACATAAAAGGTGTCCAAACCTGAGATCTGTCTTTCTGGACCACATCCTGAGAGAGCAGATTGATGGGATGTCGGCATTGCCAGAAAGCACTTAGCAAAGGCCAGAAAAATGCATTTGGCCAGAGCCCACCGTGACCTGATTCCGAGGACTTTAAATGAAATTTTAAGGTCAGAGCAGGGAGTCTAAGGAAGGAGAAAGAAATCAAAATTAAACTGCATAAAGGGATACTGTAGTGAATAATTTATGTAACATGGAAGAAATAATACGAAGGGAGATATTCACAGTGTATTCAGAGGGAAGTAACAAGGAACCCAGTTGCTGCCATCCTGTAGCAAGGACGCAGGACCCAAACACAGTCACAGGGATTCTTGATCCAAAGGAAACAGACATGACAGGAGAGAGAGGTTGGGGAGCCAGGATGGGAACGTCAATAGGAGAACCACATGGAAAGGGGGAAATCTTGAGGGTTTTTATTGAGAGGATATAAGAGGATGCCCAGTCCTGTGACTGGTTCCTCCCACATTCAGATCACAGAAGCGGGAGAGAGATGAGAACAGAGCAGCCCTTGAGAACTTCAGGAGCTCAGCCCCTGTTCCACATCAACCAGGGCAGGTAGAGACTCATTCTAGTGAGTCTGCTTTGTCCTATTCCTCATCTAGTCCTGAAAATCTCACTAGACATCAGGCCCAGCTTGGCCTTAAAGTGAAGTAGAAATGAAAGTGACTATGTACTGAATATCTTCTATTCACCAGGGCAGTTCTAGATACCATGGCCACATCCCCTTGTCTCACACCAACAGCATGAGGGTTAGCGTCCCAGGTGAGGCACAGGAAACAAGTTCAGAGAAGTTAAGAGACTTGTCCAGGGCTACACAGCGGGCTGAACACTCTCAGTCTGCTCCTCCAGACCCACTCTCTGCTCTGTTCTGTGCCCTGGGAGGGAGGCTGGCCTCTATGCAGAGCACCTGCATTTGCATTCTGTCTCCCTTTCAGATGGGCTGGCGCCTGGGAGGGACCAGTAAAGGTGGGCAGAAGGAGGAGCTGGAGTATTTAAGTCCCTGCTCTCTGCAGATGGGGTCACAATGTGGCAGAAGTTCTCAGGCCACCGTTTGTGCCTCATGGGCTCCTTCCCAAGGCTACAAAGATCTCACCAACTCCCAGCCACTCACCAAATTATTCCAGGCCTCAAGGTTGGCGGTGTTGATGTTTTCCCACTGATGCTAGTTTCTGAATACTTCCCCACCTTCTGAGCTTGTGCCACCTCCTTCCAAAGGACTCACTGACAAGCAGAGCAATGCTAGCAGAGCTGGGGTTTGAACTTCAAATGGCCTTACTGAAAAGCTTGGGCTGTGAATCATGATGTTCCTGTGTGGTGAGTGACTCAAGCCTTAAAGGAGAAGAATACTATAATCATTTCTTCAAGAAAAGAAAGTACAGTGGGCACGAATATTCCAGGTCTGCTTTCATCCATGTCCCTGACAGCTGAGTCCAGAGTGGCCAACTGGAATCTTGTCATGCAATTTTTCTTTGAAGAGATAGATTGCTGGTAGAAAGATCTGAATTTAATAAGTCTTTGGGTGGCTTCAATTGATTTCAATCTGTGATGGTGTTTCGATGACTTTGCCAGGACTTGGCTTTCTGGCAGGTCTTATAAAACCAAGGGCTGGGCCAGCCAGCTTTATAATAGTTGCTCCAAACTGTAGATTCCAGGGACCTCCCCAGTTCATAGCTAATAACTAACACTATCGACTTTAAACTGTGGTTGAATCACATAAAGATGAAAAAGGTCCCAAGAGAAAAAGCTCAGAACTTTGAAAATTCTTTAACCTTTGCTTTTGGTGTTGGGCCAGTTCTTTCTAAGCTCTTCACTCAGATTCACTCCACATTAGGGTTTTATACCCTCGATACTATGGCTGTTTGAGGTTGAGTAACTCTTTGTTGTAGGTAGCTACCCTGTGCAGGGTAGGATATTTAGCAGCATTCCTAGGCTTCTACCCACTAGAGGTCAATAGTGCCTCCTCCCCAGTTGTGACAACCAAAAATATCTCCAGACACTGCCAAATGTCCCCTGGGGGAAAAATTACCCCTGGTTGAGAATCACTGCTTCAGCTTTACAAAAGAAGTATGTTATCACCTGGAAATTGCTGATTTCCTCAGTCTAATGTACTTGTATACCTTCAAAATTAAGCCCAGCTTTGTCCTCAAAGTTCAGAGCTGGATTTTCTAAACCATTCCAGCCAAAGTCACCTCTTTAGATGAAAACCATACATGGTCAGCACTACCTTCAGAAGTCCTTCTGGAAGATGCCACTTTATAAATCCCGTGCCCACCCTCATAATTCCTACAAAGATTTTCCTTTAGCTTCAGCGAAATGCTGTAGAAATACTGAGTTGTTCACCATGGACCATATTATCTCTAAATACAAATCCTTAAACTCTAAAATCACATTGGATATGGCAAGTCATTCATACCACAAGAGGCTCATGAGAGTCACAGCTCAAAACAAAACAAAACAAAACAAAAACCCCAACAACAAACCCAGATCTGTGGCCTTCATGCTGTGCTCACATGGGGAGGCGCCACCGAGTTGGATGTTGGGCAGGATTACAAGCACTGTTAGATTGTAATTTCCACATGCTCCGTGCCTCTCAGGTTATGTTTCTGATTGAGTTCCCTTGGTTAAACATGTATATGATACAACTCCACTGTAGTATTATATAGGACAAAAAAAAAGCCAGTTTTAGGTCCAATTATTCTAATATTGTTTACCATATAGATTCCGTTTCACACTACGAACAGAAAATTAAGAGCAATTTAAGATTATTGTATTGTTTATTGCTTTAACTTCAAACATCAGCCCCAGTTACAAAGACTTCCTTTGAACTTGCATAAATTTCTCTTCAAAAGTCAGGTCTTGTCTTGGTTCAAGCAGAGTCAAAAAGGATCAGTTCCAATATGTGTTCATCCTTCCATGCCCAGTAGGGCTGGTGGAGCTCCTGGGTGAACTACCTGCCCGTTTGCTCATAAGATCAAATAGGAAGACAAGCCTTTCCTCGAAGATGAAGACACTGACTAATTTCACACGAGCGGTGCACGTCAACAGCACCTCCAGCCCTTTTCAAGTCCCAGACAGAAACATCAGGAACATGAAAACAAACTATTCCATAAGGGATACACTAGCATTAAAATGGGTAGTCCTAAATGATAACAGCAAATAAACTGATTGACTTTAAGGTGTTTGTTTTTTTTTGCTAATTCATTTTTTCAAGCTGAGCAAGACAGAGTTATTCTTAATTAGATGTTTTAATGTGATTAGTAGCAACTTCATTCACTATGTAAATACTTATGTAGACCTCTTGTGGGCATGGCACTATGCTAGGCACAAGGAAGTCAGATGTGAAAAAATGTCTTCCTTAAAACATTTCTCAAGCTAAAGTGCTTTCTTTAGTCATAGCCAATAGATAATATAATATCTAAACAACCAATATCTAAGGAAAATAATAGCTCTTTTTACTAGTAGAGTATAACCAAGCCTAAGCAGAACCAGCTAGCCTGAGATTGGGTACAATTCGTAATTCTACTTTTAAATTCTCATCCCAAAAGTTTGAGTTTTTCTCACTTACATCTAGTCACTAGTGGATGTGGCTTTCCACCAAATCAATGATTTAGTTTATTTGTGCTTGTTAACAAATTCATTCACAAAGAAATGGAGAAAAATTCAGTTAAAATAAGACATATTTTAAAATGCAGTTGAATAAATGTCTTAATTATAGATTTGTTAAGAATCATTCTCTGAATTTTCTCTTTTAGAGTCTAACCTCAGAAAGAAATAGCCATCATATATTATGTCATCTCTTTGTAAAAGTTTCCTTTCTACAGTGGCCACCTTCACTTCTTCAGTTTTTCCAGAGTGGTCCATGTAGTCAAAGATATGTCCTCCACTGTGGCCTGGTAATAAATATCTGGGCACAGTGGCCTCTGCATATTAATGTGTCTGCTTTCTTTTTTCATGTTGTTTATTCACTCATGAGCTCCTAAGGCATTTACTAAATGCCCATTCTGCTCCAAGCATTGGGCGATAACAAAGGTGAGTGCACACACCAATGAGGAGGGGAACGATTGCATATGCAATAAGATAAACCTGTATCTCAGGTGCACGCAAAGCTGAAGGGGAATGCAGAAGAGGAAACAAAAGAAGAGAAGATGCTTTAACTAGAAAACAAAAAGTCCAGTGGGCACCCAGGGGAAGGTTGGAGTCAGGCACCGTGGCATACCTGAGAGAACGTGGTCCCTCTCAGGTACTGATGGAACATAACATGTGGGGACCATTGTGATGGTAACAGACTGGTTGTAGTGACCAGATAACCAAGGGTCTTGAGTGTCATGTAAGGTCTTAACTTTATGTGGTTACTAATGGAGAACTACTAGAAGATTTTAAGAACAAGGTGTAGATAATAACTGTTTTGGTTGGGTTGCTAAGATGACTCTGGAAGATATAAGACCTATTAGAACCAGACCAGATATGGCTAAGACCGGGACTAAGGCATTGGTGATAGAAAGACAGGGCAGAGGGCTGATCTGAGAGGAAGAAGCACACAAACACTTGGAGACTGACTGGACGTAGGGAAGGACACTGAGGGAAGAGTCAAAACTTATATGTATCCTTCCAGCTTAAACGAGCAGGCTGAGAAAATGATCTTAACCAGATGAGGACTAGAAGATACAAGAGTTAGAGAGCAGGAGTTTTATGGGTGAGAGATGGGTGACAGCTCCCATCTGAATGCCTGGCAGCTATTTAGTCTGACGTGTCTGAGAAGCATTCAGGTGGTGATGTCCAAAAAGGTTGGATACATGCGTCCTGAGCTCAAGAGGGCTGAGGCTGGAGATGCAGACCTAGCAGTTTTTAGCACATGGTAGGTAGTTAAGGATCACAGGTAGGCATGCAAGGGCACAGCCAGAGGATGTGGCATGAAGACAGAAGGTTTCTGGAAATGAAACCTTGGGAATAAACCTGACACTTAGGGGTCAGGCAGAAAAAGAAAAAGAAGATTGAAACCAAATGATAGAAAATATAGAGGAAAAATGATGAGAAAATAATGATGAAAAATGTAGAAGATATGAAAGCCAAATAACACATTGATTTGGGAGATCAACTAGAGGTATTCACAGGGATCCAGAGATACTGGATCTAGAAAGTCAACAAAAATCTACTGAAACTTCTGGATGTATCTAGTCAAACTTCTCAATGTATCTCAGACATTCCAGCATCAGAGGACTCCAGAGATCTGTCCATGTTTAGAGGCAGATAAAGTGCATTTCAGGGTCACTGAACTCAGAGATTCTGTTGAAAACACATACTTTTAGGGACTGGAAAACCAAGGTATGATTGTCTTGCCCTACACTGAAGGCATGAATCACCTCGTACAAATACATTATGGGGGCTGTGAGTGAAAGGCAGGGATACTAGAGGGAAAAAGGAGTGGTAGAGAAGGCAGAGTGATGATCAAGGTCCTGAACACAGATAAGGACGCTAGAGGAGCCAGAAAGTTATTGTTGTTATTATTTTTGCTACTTCCCAGTTTCAGTCATTTACTCTAGAAATTCAAACTACCACATTGATTGAAGAATGCTCATTGCCCCTACCTGTGGAAGCCTTCTCGCTGAACCTGGAAACATTTACCCAAGGCCCCCACCTGGAATGAAAGGCACTGATGTTTTCAAGATTCCCTGTTAGCACCTTTAGATGCAGAAAAACTCATAGACCCCCGGGACCTGCTGCAGACTGGGTCTTGTAGCTCCTGACCATCTTTTGCTCTGTCAAGAACAAACAAGCTAATTTCTGTCCAAAACCTAATTTTTTGTTTACATTAAAAGGACTTTAGGATGCAAAACTGACTGTAAAGGTTGGTTCAAAACCATTATCATCCAATGCTCGGAAAGCATTCTCCAAGGGTCTCTTGTGTTCTGGAGTCTCACAAAGCAGAGGCACCAGGAGCCTTTGTTCTGGACTATCTTTCTAAGGATGTATGCAAACAGCCTTGGAAGACAGAGGCAGTGTCTCCTTGTAGAGCAAAGGGCTGGACAACTTATTGCCCACTGTGTTACAAATAATGCCTTTCTCTGGGACAAAGGGAAGACATGCTAACTGCCAACTATAAGAGATTTGGGGTGCCTAAGCTCAGGGTTTCTCTGTGTGTGCATTCAGGTATCACTTGGGCCTATTCACATCACCTTGTAGGAACTGGGGCTTTGAGAAATGGCAGGGGCGCTGATACTCTGGCTACTACTATTGCTATAAGTGATGAAGTCCTTTGTCTCTGAACCAGGAGTTTCATATCTTCTGCCAACATCCATGAAATTGTGGCAGGTTAACTTTCTAGCTTACTAAGTACAGTAAAGTCTTAGATCCTTCACAGATTTTGATACCTAATTGCTATCTGTGAAGTTATCATGTTGATTACATAATATCTTTCTTAACAACTTTCCCAATGCCCTTATTCGCCTTGTCTTAAGTGTACTTAAGTAAGATTCATACTTTGCCTACATCCAAAGGACTCAAGACTATTTAATGGTTTAAAATACAGTGCAACAAAACACACTGCAGGCAAATGTTATTCTCCATGGAGGAAAAAAAAAGAAAATTTTGCTTTCTTCCATTTTTAGAGATAGCAAAATGGCGAATAAAAAAAAAAAGAAAAGAAAATCTAATGATTTGCAAAGGTTCTCAAAAAACAAAAATACTCCACAGCAGGTATAGCAGACAAGGTGTTGGCTGTGGGTAGAGCTCCTGAGAGGTTCTGTTTCATTGACCAAGTGGCATCAGGTAGAAGCAGTCAGATGAGGTACGGGGAGGTGGAGCAAGCCCGGAGTCACAGAGCCACAAGGAATCTAGTTTGCTGCCAATTCATGAAATATGGGACTAGAGGTGTCCAAAAGCTTTATGCAAGGGAACCAGCGTGCATTAGGCTGATGATTGATGATATTCTACTGCTACTGTGCCAGCTGGAAATAGGATGCCAGATGTTTCTGATTTCTGCCATGTGGATGAAGTAACCTAGCATGGAGTCTACACCTGAAGGAGACTCAAAACGTGCAACACAACTCAGGTGACAAAGATGCTCAGTGACTGGTAACAACAACTGCCATGATGATACATGACACCTACGTGAACAATGATTGTTCATTTAAACAAAGTGAACATTTCACAATATAACTATATGTCTATATTTTAGTCCCAGGTGTGAGGGTCAGGAGGCTAGAGGAGCTGTCATATTGACCAGTACTTTAAATGCCTGAATATCTAAGAGAAACTATCAGGATACCATGTCGACAATTTCTCTAAATGCCTCCAGGTGGATGCTGGTGAGCAGCACACGGCCATACAGGCCATGGCTTCTATCTCCAGAGCCAAACAAAGAGATGTGTGGAAATACCTAGGAATCCAATTTTAGGTAGGGAGAAAAATCACCGTTAAACATCATTTTCCCTGACATAAAATTAATATAGGGTAGTAAAATTTGCAAATGCATCTCTAAAATATTTCTACGTGCAATAAGTGGGTGACATGGAAGTAGATTTGTAGTTATTCATTTGGAAAATAATACAACAATTAATAATAATAAGTAAAACTGTTTTGCATATTCATAACTGTAAACCTACTTTCACCCAACCCTGTAGAGCACTAAACTAAAAATAAGAAAAATAACCCAGCCATTATATACGCTTTCACAGTGTCAGTAGTAGGTAAAAGACACCTATAAACCCTCGATGGCAGCTTCCTTCTAGCAGAAGAGGCCATCTGTCTCCATCTAGCCTCAGGAGGGACTCAGGTGTGTAAGCCAAGGAGCAAGGAAGGAACACAGTTCTAGCCTCCAAGGAAGGCAATTCAACCCTGGGACCCCCTGCTGAGACCACTGTCGACACCTGGTTCTATGAAGAGCAGTTTTTTCCACTTTGTTTCCACAAAATAGATCTGACACCCTCTGGGGCGGGAGGTTACCTTGCTGTATTGATTTCACTCCTTGAGAGTCATATCAAAAAATTCTATCCCAAGAACATTCTCTGGTTCGTAAGAACAATGTATTTGTTTCTGGTATCACCTGCGAGTTTTTTTTTAATAAAAGGAAATAAACTTATTAGATAGATATTCAGATGTGTACCACCAGAGCTCAGTGAAAATAAGGAAAGGGTAATTAAACCAATAGGTAAAAAGATAGACCCTCCCACATTTACCTCAATTCAGGGCTGACTGTCTCTGTTAATTACAACACAATGCAAATGAGGACACATGTAAATATACGTTTGTCTTCACTTGAGCCTGGTAGTTTCATGCAGAGAAAAAGTACTCAGACCATCAGCACAAAGACTAGGACGTACCGGGACAAACATCTGCCGTGAGCTACCAGAGGACCAGACAGGAAAATAATCCAAGCACGCACTGACTTGACAGGGGGGTGGGGTGGGGAGGTAGTGGCATAATTGATACAAATATTACAGCAGAGTTAGCTGGGAAGGTTTTGGCTCAAAGATCTCACTAGACGGCACACAACACTGTGGCTATTTTACCACTAACCCTTCCCCCTTTAAAAGTATTTTTCTAAGAGAAAAAGTAAAGAAGCTTTTGACATTTTCATATCTTCTGCTATTGAAATTTCTCCAGAAGCTGAGTAAGGAGTTTTAACAACAAAAGAACCCAGAAAGTGACCTTTCATCCCGAGGTACATAGAATTCAATAACAAGTATATTTTGTTTTCCTTTTTATGTAAATATACTTCTGAAATGCAGGCTCCAATTTTGCAGATATGGGGGAGAAGGTGTGGCATTGAAGTGAACACCACCCCAAGTATGGGATATCATGACGCCCTGAAAAATGGCTGGGCTGAGTCCAAACACTGGCTGTCCTCCCAGCAGGGAGCCAAGAAGATCTGAAGCAAACCTCCCCATCTCTTTGAGACTCTGTAAAACACGGATACTAGCATCCCCCTACTTACTCACAACAAGGTATTAAACAGTAGTACCGGGAGGAAGGGGCAGAGCATGACAGAAATGTGAGGTGGATAATTCTCATACAACTCCACAAGGAGAAAGAATGAAAAAGGGAGGGAGCCCCTGCACATTTGGACGACATCATGCCAGGTGTTTGGTGCAGGACAAACATCTGGATGTGTGATTATATTTTTTATTCTTCCTCCAGATGCTGGGATATTGTAAATGCTAGGAATAAGGAAAAAAATTAGTTTGAGCATTTGAAAATGGAACCTGGTAAAAAGGAATAGGCTATTAATTGGAAGCTAGCAGAATGTTTTAAATAACAGTAGCAAACCAGGCTGAGGGAAATTTTTCTGTCATACCAACTTCAGATTTCTGTCAAAGGGCAGAGACCCCCCCCATTCAGAAAACAGCCTCGGCAGTTCTTTCTGAGACCATTTTCTAATAGCATTTCTTCTCACACACTTGTAATTTGCAATCGTATAACTCAGTCATGTATTAGGACAAGGACATTAGAAAACTTCACTGCCCCCCATCGACTTGGATGACAATTACTCAACGCATGGTGGACAGCTCTTCTAGAGCCCCCAGGAGCCACTGCTTTCTTTCCCAGAAAACAGCAAACATCGGACAATGCTATTTTATCAATCCGTAACTGTCTAAGTTCAAGTTCTGTATTCCTTTTTCAGAAGCAGAGACCACTCACTGATTGTGAGATTTCAACCAAGCATTTGCCCAGTCTCTATCAACTCCTCCTGTGCAGAGGAAACTGACGTTGGCTATTTATCCTTCTGAAAACATACTGAAATAACTTTATTTTCTCCAAGTGCATATTCTATATATTCAACTACGTTCTGTGTTCTTATTAAAGTTTAAAATGTTCTTTTTAGTTGGCTAGAACAGCCTCAAGTTTGACTGTCGCTGGACAAAACGCTTGAGGAACTCCTTTTTGCCATAAACAGACACGAAGTAGATTAAAAAAATTTGAGGACGAAGAATATTTACAGATACTGACACCTCCCTCTCAGCTTGGGGCTGCTCTGTACTTCACAGTACAGACAACCATTCAGTAAAGCTTCTGAGGTACAACCATTAGAATTAAAAGGCCCAAGATTAAGTGCTGCACTCATTTGCAGGAAAATATTTTTCATATTGCCTTTGGAAATACCACAACTTAGACAGAGCCGTGATGTCAGGCAGGGTTTGGAAAGTACAGAGCTGGTACGGAGCAGTCTTGTTTCCTGATTCTCACAGTCTCAGTATGTCAAGAGTGCCATTACTCCTCCACGACTGAGCCATCTACCTGGGACAATCTTCCGCGGCTGGGGGACCCAGGGAGACTGGATGTGGACAGTGCAGCCAGCCTGCTTCTGCGGAATGAGCCCTGAGGCTTGGAGAGCCAGCAAAGAATTGGACAGCCAATTTTGTTCCGCTACATCCAGCTCTGCTGAGGTCATGGAGTACTGCCTTGTTTAAATTAAACTGTATGCCATATTTAGTCAGCCCTCCTAGAGTTAAAAGTTTAGTGTCTCTTCAGTTGGCTAAGTCTGTGTCGGGCTGCAAGCCATAACACTCGACTACACCCAGCAGTGCGAGCTGCAGTCGCCTGTGCCCGAGGACCATCCTCTCGGTTCATGTGAAAGAAAATGAGCCCGCCATCCACAGAGCAGTCAGGAAAACAGTGGACCCTCCAAGGCTGCAGTGTATAATATCCTCATCCCCCCAACCCCCAACAAAACCAAGGCGACAGGGAATTTTTCTGGGGAGAGCCTGTCTGTCTGCACATGAGCACCCCCACCCATACCACGTGCCAATAATCTTTACTATTTTCAAATTTTGTCTTCTTCAACATTTTACTCCTATTTGTACTAGGTCCACATTTTTCTTTGCTTGCACTGATTAATTTTATCCTCCATCAGCTTAATTTAAACCAGACCCACAATTCCTAGGGTAAGAACATTTCAAAGTGGCCACTTTGTGGGGCAGATCCAATAAGTAAATAATATCCAAATTATAGAGGGCTAAGTTAAAACCCTGTGATTTAGGATTAGATGTCAAAGTAAATCTTATTTTCAGTATTCTTTTTCAATGACCATACGCTGACAATCTTTCCAAGTAATTTTGCTTCAATATTTTATTTGTGGCAGTGCAGGTTGCAGTCAGCCCCTAAGCTTGTGCTTAGTTGGCCGACAGTATTAGCTGGAATGCAGGAATGGTTACAATGGCCCAGAGAAAGCCTGTCTGGTGTTAATGAACCCATCGGTTTCCCTCTCCTGTCCCAGCACTCACCTTGGCGGTGCTGAGGTGTTCCCGGGGAGGAGGATGCTCCTGGGAGAGCCTCCTGTGTGTCCAGAGATGAAGGGCTTGCACTCCGAGGGGCAGGGGAGGCAGGGGCTGCTGGTGAGGTCAGGTCCAAGGAGAGGTCAGCTCTGCCCCCGCTCGCGCTCCGGCTCCTCAGTTCCTTCTCGTGCGCCTCAGCTGCCAACTGCTCCAAGTATTTGTATCTGAAAGTTAAATTCCAAAGGGTTTCCGTAAAAAGAAAGAGGAGCCTGTGGCTGATGCTTGTTTATGGACGAAACACCTGCAGAGTGAGCTGCTTTCCTGATGCACAGAGCACAGCGCGGGGCTGGCTGGAGGGCCCGGTTGCCAGAAACACCCAGCAAAGCCAAGATGCTAATGATTAAAAATCCTGCATCATGCATAACCAAACAAATTGGGGGGAATGGCCACATCACACAGTCTCCAGATACTGGATCACTGCAGCAGAGTCCTAGTTTGCTCTTTCAGGGAACATTTGTACAAATAAGCAAAATGACAACAATGACCATCAAAAAGGCCAGGCAGTGACAGCTGAAAACCACACGCCCTCCGAGCTCACAGCTGTGAAACGGGAAGGTGCCCTTGTGCGGCAGAGAGAAACAGTGCCTCCCAGACGCCAAAAGGGGGTGTTGGAGAAAGGCCTCCCTGAGTTTCTGAACCTGCCTCAACGCTAACAGCAATGTGCCCGGAATTCACTTTGTTCTCCCCGTGTCGACCATGGAAACTTTTTTATACACTGAAATATTTCTGAGTCGGACTCAGACATCCAATAGCTTGGACCTGACGTCACGTATAGTTTATTCATCAAAGTCAGTTTAAAAGAACAAAGATACATCTGTTTTGCATTTCAGGCAGGCAGAACCCACTAACTGTTTATTAAGACCAGCTACCAATCATATTCCTCGTGGTGCGCTTTATAGATCAGACCAAAATAACTTTGAAATATGTGCCTCTTCCAGATGTCTGCTAATTTTACCCACCATTATTTGTTCAGAAATAAATTTATGAACCCAGCTGTAGCGGGGTTCTGACTATCTTACCCACCACTAAACTTTGGAACAGCTTATTCAAGACCCTGACTCACGTCCATCCAGATTTACTGCTTCGGTTCCTCCCAGCGGGCAAGCCCTCAGCTCTGCTCATCATGGCCCCCATGTGACACTCCTAATTCACCTGGATAACAGTGGTGGGGACCCTATAAAAATCCTTTAAAAATGCATTTAAAAAGCATGCATTTCTTCATTCACCTTTAAGGTAGGTGTGGCTGCCCCACATCTGTAACCATCAGCCTTTCTCTCTGACGGTCCGATGGCAGCCTGCCCTCCAGGCCAGGCTCTGACGCGCATCTCCCCTTGTGAGGCCTGCCTTGACCACCACAGCTGGAAGTGATCTTGGCCTTGCCTCTGAACTCATGTCGGATATGTAGTCCATTCAACTCAGATGGCATTTTACATTCACTGCCTGGCATATTTAGTCATCTTTTCACATGTGTATGTCTGTTTTCAACAAGCAGATAATAGGATTTTTGAGAACAGGAAGATTACCCGCCTTTGTTCTTTCCCTCGGCACCTTGCACTTCAGCTGGCGCGAACCAAGCAGAGTGTGCAGTGAGAGCCTGCAGGGCAGCACCCACCTGCAAAGGTCTCCCTGAAGCACAGGGGGCCTATGGGGCAGATGCACCCTATTTCGCTTTTCTGGAGAGCGAGCTTCCTCGCACCGCAAATCTCTGAAATGAGATGTGTGCTGGTCCGCACGGACGAAGACGTCTGTGGTTGGCTTCACGAACCGCTGCCTCCCAGCGGGAGGATGAAGATGCTACACCCAGGGAGACGGCTTCAGAAACCCTGGGCTTTTCTGGCCGGCATCACCTCTCAAAAGGTAGGAGAGGTGACAAAAGAAAAGTATTTCTGAACTTCATTCTGACCAGCAAGGAAAAAACCACCTGGCATGGAGGCGATGGGGATCTTGGAGGAAAGTGATCCTGAGGGTCGGAGCCTGTAGGAGGCATAGTTTCAATGAAATAGTGGCAAACTCAAGTCCAGAAGGGCTGCAAGCCCAGGATGAGTCTGTGAGCACTGACATCCCTGCATTGAATCTAAGCCTTCTGTGACAAGAGAGAGGGACAGGCAAGGAATGACATACAAATCAGGGGACCTGCACGGTCCAGGAGACTGGGATCCTGGCGCAGGAAAACAGAGCTCAGCAACATCAGAAGAGTACAGGAAGGATGGGAGCCAAGTCAGGCGGACCACCCATTTATGACCTTCATTTTGGTTGGCCTAGCTGTGGGCCTGGCCTCTCCATGCCCCATCCTGTGGGCAGCTAGGCTGACAGGCATGTGCTAGCAGCCAAAGGATTCTCCCCATTTTCCAGGAGACTCCAGGGCTTTCTCCCCCAGAGTCTGGGTAAATGTGACTCAAAGACTATTCCTGTGTACACCTGGTCTCACGGATGCCATCCTCAAGGATCTAGGAGGCATGGGACGAGTCTCAGGTTTAATCTGAATTGTCCCAAGGATGGGTATGTGATAAACAAAATTGCAGGGGAGGAGACATGGGGACTTATTTAAGGGATAGAAAATTTTAGTTTCACAAAATGAAAAGCTTCTGGGGATTGCTTGCCCGACAATGTGGATGTACTAAACATCACTGATTTGTGTACTTGAAGAGATGATTAAAAAGGTAAATTTTATGGTACATATATTTTGCCACACTTAAAGACTTTAAGAAATGGCAGGTGCAGGGAGACCCAGAGGTCAAGAACCACTCATTCTTTCTAAAATGGGAGTGGCAGTGTTCACAGGCAATGGGCTGGAGCGGTGAGGGAGACGGATGTGCCTGGGGAGAGCCGGGCCACTGGGTATCTGGCGACCTCTCCTGGCCCACGTGCACCTCCAGCTGTCCCCGGGGCAGGCTGGACCAACAGCATGACCTTCCCTTACACAGTGACTCTCAGTGCTACCACTTGGAGACCCAACAGTACTTGATCCAGGAAGCCCACCAGCCAATGCAATGACTGTCACAAGTCCCTGCCGCCTAGTGGTGACATAAGCCCCAACCTGTAGACTCTGATGAAGCCTCGTGCATGCAAAGCACTGGGTTTCCTATCCACAGCCCCACGAAAAGGCTTTTTACCTTTGCTGCGTTCATCTAAACATTCCCATTTTTTCTCTCCCTTGGAAGAAAACCCTCTGGAAGAAAGGGAAAACTTTCTTCCCTATGTTTTGCTTATTCACTCATCTTTTCGTTATTTAATGAATAGTTGTTGAGTACCTATCATGTGCTAACAATTGCAGGAGGTATTAGACATTTAATAATAAAGAGGGACCCCCGTCCCACACACACATCCGGGAGCTCACAGGTCAGTGAGAAAAACAGTCAAACATGCCTTTGGGATAAACTCAACATCCATAGGGGCACAGGCAGCAGTGCTGGTACCGCAGCCAAGGGAATGTCCTCAGGCCTGGTCTCTCTTTACAAGGCCCTATGGAAACCCTGATTGATTGTAGATGAACCTGATCCTACTTACTGATGACTTTTCCTGCCACCCTCCTACTCAGAAACTCCCTTTTGTGTTAACCCCAAACCTGGCTCCAAGTTCTCCTCTGTCTTCGTACCTGTTAGGCTGTGCTCAGGGGCCTGTCTCCCCGCTGCACAGACCACCGCATGCATCATTTCCAGGTCCTGGCCTAGTCCTGGCCTTGCCCTTGCACTCTGTTCCCACAGCCCTGCTTGCCATAGGCATTCCCTCTCCACTCCCTGCCATCTCCTCAGACTAATCCCCACCCTGGCCCCTGCCCCCAAAAGCTCCCAGCCTGAATCTCAGTGCTGACTACCTCCTTAAAACAATTATTCATGAACGTCATTTAAATCAATCATTGTCAGATAAAGCTTTTCTTCTAAGATTTAAAAAACAATTAGAAGTAGCAGCTCAACAGAAACTTACTCTGAGTCTGCACCATATTAATAGAACGGTTTGCCTAAAATTATGGAAAGAGGTGATATGAAATAAAATCAATCAAAATCAAATCAAATATGTCTGGATGGCCAATCCATCTCAAAATAGCAAAGTGACATTCATCTTGTTACACTAGATGTTACAAACCTCAAAAAACCTTCTGCTCTGCCTCTGGCCATTTTTTTCTGGGTCGTTGCATTACGAGTAAGAAACATGGAACCCCACACACATGCCCGGCTCTGTCATGAAGAGTTAATAGATGGGGTCTTTTTCCTTGTTTCTAAACCTCTTTCCGCCTCTGATCTCCAGCAGTTTCCTCATCTATTTCCGAAGCTCATCGTACTTGGAAGTTTGATCTTTTCCTGGCTTACCCCCAGTAGTTCTCCAGACAGGGAGGCAAGTATGTCTCCTCACTCCCATCTTCACCAGCTAATTGATGATGCAAACTAACCAAGGAAAGTGGCTGGTTCGAACCAGAGGAAGATGCCCAATGCTCCCCAAAACCTCTGTGCACCCGGAGAGTGGGCTATAAGGAAAGACCCCACGTGAGGCTATGAGGAGCCTGCCCCTGCCCCAGCTAAGAAGGCCCAGGCAGATGACCCGCATGGAGGCGAGGACTGAGGTCAGAGCGAGAGGAGAGGAGTGGCAAACTCCTCTGCACAAGTTTTCCAGGTGTAAGTGATATTCTGCTTTGGGAAAAAGAACAGTAAATAATATTCCGAAAGAGGAAGCCTTTGGTGGTTTGGAAAATTTTGAGGTCAGCCTGAGCCAGTTCAGACCTTATGTCTCCCCGAGAGCTTCCAAGC